>CAUYSK010117533.1:0-14768 GCA_963575035.1 Avahi laniger
AATTGTGAATTGTGCTGCTATACACATTCTAGTGCAGATGTCTTTTTTTATAGAATGTCTTTTGTTCTTTTGGGCAAATGCCCAGTAATGGGATTGCTGGATGAAATGGTAGCTCTACTTGCATCTCTTTGAAGTATCTCCATATTACTTTCCACAGAGGTTGTACTAATACACTGCAGTCACATCAGCAGTGTATGAGTGTTCTTATCGCTTCACATCCATGTCAACATTTACTGTTTTGGGACTTCTTGATAATGGCCATTCTCACTGGAGATAAGTGATATCTCATTGTGGTTTTGATTTGTATTTCCCTGATGATTAGAGATGGTGAGCATTTTTTCATGTTTCTTGGCCATTAGTCTATCTTCTTTTGAAAAGTTTTTGTTCATGTCCTTTGCACACTTTTTGATAGAGTTGTTTGATCTTTTCTTGCTGATTTTCCTGAGTTTTATATAGATTCTAGTTATCAGCCCTTTATCAGATGTGTTGCATGTGAATATTTTCTCCCATTCTGTAGGTTGTCTGTTTGCTCTTGTGATAGTTTCCTTGGCTGTGCAGAAGCTTTTTAATTTGATCAGGTCTCACTTATTTATTTTTGTTGTTGTTGCTGTGATTGCCTTTGGGGTGTTCTTCATAGATTCTTTGCCTAGGCCAATGTCTATAAGAGTTTTTGCAACATTTTCTTCTAGAATTCTTATAGTTTCACGCCTTAGGTTTAAGTCTGTTACCTACCATGAATTGATTTTTTGTGAGAGGTGAAAGGTACGGATCCTGTTTCAGGCTTCTGCACGTGGCTATCCAATTTTCCCAGCACCGCTTATTGAATAAGGATTCATTTCCCAGTGTATGTTTTTGTCTGCTTTGTCAAAGATTAGATGGCTACATGAGGATGGTTTTATATCTGGGTTCTCAGTTCTGTTCCATTGGTCTATGTCTGTTCTTGTGTCAGTACTTCACTGTTTTAGTTACGTTAGCCTTATAGTATAGCTTCAAGTCTGGCAAATCAATGCCTCCAAATTTGTTCTTTTCCTTAAGATTTTTTTTGCTATACGGGATCTTCTCTGGTTACATATGAAGCACAGAATTATTTTTTCTAGATCTTTCAAAAATGATGTTGGTATTTTGATAGGGACTGCATTGAATATGTAGATCACTTTGTGTAGTATAGACATTTTAACAATGTTGATTTTGCCGACCCATGAGCATGGTATGGTTTTCCACCTATTTATGTCCTTTGCTATTTCCTTCCTCAGTGTTTGAATTTTTGAAGTGATTTTTTTCCATGTCTATATTTCTTCATCATATGTTCATTCAGTTTACTAGATAAATGTTTTATATTGATTTCTTAATTTAAAGATTATGTTTTACCAATTTGCATCCTAGTAATTTTAAAATACCAATAAACCTTATCTGGTAATTTTGAATTTTTAAATACTATATTAGATTGAATTTATTTTTTATGTTTTTTAAAGTTTTTATTTCTCCATCTGTTTTTAAATGTAAGAGTTAACAATAATTTAATTTTTATATGCGTTTGTCTAATTTTCTCATATATGTTTTGTTAGATTCATAAAATGAGTAAAATAGTTTCTTGTTTCTTTTCTCTAAATTATATTGAAGTTGATCAATGGTTATAAAGTTTCAATTACACTAGATAAATAAGTATTAGAACTCTGCCTGCCGATATAGTGTCTATAGTTTACAATGCAGTATTGTACACTTCAAAATTTGTTAATGTTAAATGTTCTTACTACAAAACATTCACAAAAACACAAGCATTCTTATCAAAAAACAAAAACAAAGGGACACAAAGAAATCTTGAGAGGCATTGGTTATATCTATTATGTTGATTGTGGCAATGGTATCACATGTGTTTGCATATGTCCAAACTCATTAAATTGTGTATATTAAGTATATGAAATTTTATATATCAATTATACCTCTGTAAAGGTGTTAGAAAAGATATTTTGGTGATATTGGGATTATTTGTGCCTTTAAAATCTGGTAAAATTTACCTATCAAATGATCTGGGTTTATTATTTATTTTAGAGAAAGTTACTTTGTATATTTTTTCCAACTGATTTAATGTTTCAGTGGATAATGGTCTATTCAGTTTTTCTGTTTTTAAATCAATTTTGGTAATTTTTTCTACAAAATTGCCCATTCATATATCTTTTCAAATATATTAGCATAAAGTTGTTTATAATAGTTTCTTATGATTAAAAACTCTAATGTACTGTCATTACATTGCCTCTTGAAATTGCTAGTACTATTTATTTTTAATTCCCTTGTATTTACTACTATTTTCTTTGTCAGTCTTGCTAAGGAAACCCAAGCCTAAGACTGTCAACATACGATTCTACTAATCACAATAATTATTTCAGGAATGGACACATGCCCTAATGTACAACAGTGATTAACGGGGTGAAGTTTTCTGGGGCATCTGGAAAATATAGTCTTTCCTTTAAGAGATAGATATCAAAAAAGATGACCCCTTTGAGCATTTTTGGATACAGATTTGTGTCCTGAACTATTCAAATATTATTTATATCATTCCAGTGAGAAAAGGCATCCAAAGAATATTTTTAAAAAGTCAAGCATAATTTAGAAAGATTTAACTTTAGTTCATAGATTAAGTCAACAGTCTACTTCTGAATTCTCAGATTTATGGGCCAAAAATTCCTTACTGTTTGAACCATTTTGAGGTAGATTTTTGCTTCCTTAAATCCTCACTCTTGCATTTCTGTTATTTCTTTTCTGATATGTCCTTTAGGTTTACTCTATATTTCTTTCTCAGACTTCTTTGGTAGAGTTTCTCCATAGTTGTCTGTATAATAAAAGTGTACTCAGAAGTTGGTCAGGAAATGTTTTTCATGAGAATAAAGAAAGCCATTATTTCTCCTTCTCCCTATAGCACCCACATATTTGTAAATTCTATCTCAGTATCTCTCGAAGCCACTAGCTGTTCTTCTTGCCCGGCACTACTCCTATGGATAAGACCATCATAATCTCTAGCTTGGCCGATTTTAAACTCACAGAACTAGATTCCTTGACTCTCTTTTCTATTACAATCTTTGCAGCTGGACACATTTTTATAAAGTGCATATCTCTATCTGGCACTTTTCTGCTTAAAATCTTTTAAAGACTGAACTTTCAGAAAATTGGGTTGAAATAAGGGAAACCAACTCTGGAAAACTTGAGCAGAAATGGAATTCATTTGCAGACTATTGGATGGTTCATGCAATCAGTGCTGAGAAAATAGGTGGAACAAAAAGAAGAAAAGGTATAGCCAAGACTTTGGCACAGGCACAGTCTTCTGTGACTGAATTTTGACACTTTGTAGGACCTTAGGAACTTAGGGTTTAAGAGAGGGAATATCTGCCTGCTGTTCCTATAAGATATGAGTCTTTTATTTGTCAAAATGGCAAATAAAAATTAACAGTCATTCTTAATTTCTCCAGACCAAATTCTACAACATGGCTTATATATATGTTGAGCTATCCATGTTTTGCTTTCTCCTGGAACGTTCTCCTGGCTAATCCTCACTCATCCTCCAGCTCTGAGCTTAGAATTTGCTTCCTCCACTATAGCTTTGCTTATCCCTCATGACCAGGTTGAATGTTCTATGTTCTCATAGAACAAACTGTACTTAAAATGTCTTCTTATTGTGTATAATTATATGTTTCTTTTACTGGACTTTATATTCTCCTCTATTTCTACCTTCTTTTATTCTTTGCACATAAAATGCATGGCACAAGTAGACATTCAATATACAAATATAGAATAACTAAATAATACATGTGGAGGCATTCAATTGAATTCTAGAAAAAACTTAGTATTTAATATTGTCAGTTTCCTCTTCTTTTCTTTTTTCTCTTTGCTTAGGTAGAGTTTTATTTGAGATTTGTTGACAAGATCTGGATTTTGATATACTAAAAGTGAACCCATGGCAGAAAACAGCCTCTGATACTAACTGCTCTTTTTCTACAATAACAATTATAGGCTGGATGCAGTGGTTCGTGCCTGTAATCCTAGCACTCTGGGAGGCTGAGGCAGGAGGATCACTTGAGGTCAGGAGTTTGAGATCAGTTTGAGGTCCTGCTCTGAGCAAGAGCAGGACCCCATCTCTACTAAAAATAGAAAAAATAGATGGGCATGGTAGCCTGCACATATAATTCCAGCTACTGGGGAGACTGAGGCAGGAGAATGGCTTAAGCTCAGGAGACTGAGGTTGCTGTGAGCTGGGCTGACTTCACAGCACTCTAGTCCAGGTGACAGAGCGAGACTCCATCTCAAAACAAAACCAACCAACCAACCAAAGCCAATTATATCCCGGTAATTTCATTTTCTTAGGATTTCATTTTCTATGTACCCAGAAAACTTACTGTGAACCAAGGTTGTAAGTGGAGTATTTGGTAATGTACATGCTGTGATACTCTTTGGTCTCTGAAATTAGAATTTCTCCTTATGTGCTACCTGGTGATCATGCTAATTATATACAGATTTCCTTAAATTTATAATTGGATCTCAACATGCCTTGCCTGATAGGTTTATAAACGATGGGATTTTTTTCATCTTACCTAGATTATAATTCAAGCTCTAAACTCTATTTAAAAAGTGAGTTAATCACAACTCTTATAATAACACAAGGGAGAATATAATGCAACTGGGTAACAATTGACATGATGGCTAGAACAGTATCTTATACTAGCAAACTCAATCCAGCAACATGTCAAAAGAATAATTCACCAGGATCAAATGAATTTCATCCTAGGGAGGCAAAGAGGGTTCAACATGTGCAAATCAATAAATGATTCACCACACAACAAGAATTAAAAACACAAAATCACAAGATAATCTCAATAGACGCAGAAAAAGATTAAATAAAATCCAGTACCTTTTCATGATGAAAATTCTTATCAAACTAGGCATAGAAGAAAAATACCTCAAAATAATACAAGTCATATATGTCAAACCTACCACCAACATCATAATGAATGGGATAAAATTGAAAGCATTCCTCCTAAGAACAAGAAAACAATGACCACTTTCACCGCTTCTGTTCAGTGTACTACTGGAAGTCCTAGCCAGAGCAATCATGCAGTAGAAAGAAAGGGCATACAAATTGGAAAAGAGGAGGTCAAATCATCTCTATTTGCTGATGATATGCTCTTATATCTAGAAAACTCTAAATGCTCCTCCAAGGAGAATTGATACATAAATTCAGTAAAGTCTCAGGTTATAAAATTAATGTACACAAATCAGTAGCATTTTCATATACTAACAGCCAAGCTGAGAATCAAATCAAGTACTCAGTACCATTTATAATAGCTGCAAACAATAAATAAATTAGATAAATAAGTACCTAGGAATATACTTAACCAAGGAGATGAAAGATCTTACAAGGAGAACTACAAAACATTGATGAAATAAATTATAGATGACACAAACAAATGGAAAAACATCCCATGGTCATGGATTAGAAGAATCAATATTCTAATATGACCATACTGCTTAAAGTGATTTACAGATTCAATGCAAGTCCCATAAAGATACTAACATCATTTTTCACAGAATCAGAAAAAATAATCCTAAATTCGTATGGAATCAAGAAAGAGTAATAATAGAAAAAGGAATCCTAAGCAAAAAGAAAAAATATGGAGGCATTACATTATTCAACTTCACATTGTGCTACAAGGCTACAGTAACCAAAACAGCATGGTACTGCTATAAAATTACACACACAGATCAATGGAACAGAATAGAGAATCCAGAAATAAAGCCAAATGCCTAAAACTAAATGGTCTTCAAAAAAGCAGACAAAAATGGGGAATAAATGGTGCTGCTAAAATTGGAGAGCCACATGTAGAAAAATGAAACTGGATCCCTGTCTCTTAATCATACACAAAAATCAACACATGTTATTTCATGGTGTGTATATATAAACACACACCATGGAATACTGCTCAGCCATAAAAAATAATGTATTTCGCAGCAACGTGGATGGAACTGGAAGCCATTATCTTAAGCGAACCATCTGAGGAATGGAAAAACAAATACCGTATGTTCTCATTTATAAGTGAGAGCTAAGCCATGGGTATACACAGTCATACAGAGTGGTAAAATATACTTTGGAGACTCAGAAGGGGGAATCAAAAATTACCTATTGGGTACAATATATACTATTTGTGTGATGGGTACACTGAAAGTCTTGACTTTACCACTATAAAATTTATCTATGTATCAAAAACCCACTTGTACTCCCTAAATCTATTGAAATTAAAAATGGAATGAAAAAAGTGAGTTAATTGTAGTATTTCTTAGTCAACAGCTATTTTTAAAAGAGGACATTTATCTGCATGTTTGAGTGGCAAGCTATCTAGCGAAAAATTATATCACATATTTATTCAGCGAATTTTCCTTTAATATGTATCTATTGGGTACCCTACTAGGTTTTAGACACTGGAATCGGTACAAATGATACCTATATAAATAACATCCAATTCATAATTTACAATGTAGTGAAGGAGACATACATAATCCATTCAAAAACAAACCAAGAAACAAAATATGAGTAAAATGGAAGCACTGAGGAGTACTCCAAGTTAAGGGAGAAAGTGGCAGTTTTCTTTTCTTGATAGTCAAAGCATAACTAAAAAGGGAGGGCAATTAAAACACAAATTCCTTTGATGTTCCTTAAGTTGCCTAGTGCAAAGGAGATCAGATGTAGAGCATTGGTTAAAACAAATATCAGTTGTAATCTACCTGTGGAAATCAGATCATAATTGTAAAAGTTTTACTCAGAGGTACCTAGAAAACATAATGCATTTAAATTTACGGTAATTTACAGTGACTAAGGACATAATTTCAAATAATTTAGTAATTATAGATACTACTTTAGAGCCATTAGACATTAATTTAAATAATTATGGAAGAAAAAGTTTCCTGAGAGTGACTAAAGATCCCTATATTTCCTTATTTTAAAAAGGATGGCCTAATAAAGCAAATAAAAGATGACTTGTGTTAATAGACATATTAACCAGAGAATGACTAGGAAAATTAAATGAGAATGACCAGAGAAATTTCTAGGAAGCAACTTTGTCATTATGCTAAAGCTATACAATTTTAGAGTACATACAATTTAAATATTAAATATCTCAACTATGTATTTGATGTTTATTTTGTAACATTTATAAATGCTGCGGCAGACTATATTATTTATAATTTTTCCCTCCTCCTCTCTGTCACAATTTATTGTGGGCCAATATACTTTCCTGCCCCTATGGATTTTTGGATTTGGCCACGTGACTTCCTTTCACAATGAAATGAGGGCACAGTACGAATCTGCCAGTTCTGACATGAAGCTGCAGAAGACTTAAAATTTTTGCTCAACTTTCTTGGAGATTCTTCTGAATTGTTCCCTCTGAAATAAAAAGCACTTTCTCTGAGTACTGGTGGACTGAAATGAGAAACACTTGGCCCTGACCTAATCTCCAGTCAGAAGCCAAACTTTTCCAGCCAGCTTACATACCTGTAAGCATGAAATAGTTGCTTGTTTTAAACCATGAGATTTTGGGATAGCTATATAGCATATGTCAGTAGAAACCTGATAAATACAGATAGTTATTGCCTCTCAAATCTATTTCACTGCTTTTCTACAGCATGAGGATGAGGATGATGTAGAAAAAGATATCATACTAGCGCTTGCTCTGTGCTAGATACTGTTTAAGATATTTAACACATACTATGTACAATATAGCTTAGTGATTAAAACCTCAGTTCAGTTCTCAGCTTCATCACTTACTACCTGTGTGTCCTTGGGAAAAGTTACTTAACATTTTGGTTCCTATTTTCTCATTGATAAATAGGAAATATAGAATATCTCACTAGCTTTTTTAAAGGTATGTATGAAACAAAACAAGAAAAATATTTGCTAGACACATAATAAGCACTGACCAAATGTTAGCTGATATTTTATTAACACTCTATATCACAGGCTAATGAGGCAAGTTTTATTAAATCGGTTTTAAAGATTTTGTAAAAAGTAGGATTAATAATATTAACTATTCTTGCATTATTTTGAACTCAAGTTTTCTTAGTAATAAAGTCCATGCTTGTTAAACAGACATATAAGTTAGAAATGTCTTTCTCCTACAGGTCCTACATTAAAAAAAAAATCTCTTAAGACTTTTTTTTAATGTCAAATTGCTTTGGGGCAAAGAATATCATAAAGTCCAATATACACATAACCCAATTTTAACAATTATCAACATTTTAAAGGATTTTTAAATTCAAAGGCTAATCACAAATGTGATAAATTAATTACACAAGTTATAAGAAAGTTATCTATTGCTTTATAGCAAATTGCCTCAAAACTTAGTCACTTAAAGCAAAAAACATTTATTATCTCACAATTTTTCTCCCAATCTAGAATTTAAGTGCAACTTTGCTGGGTGTCTGTGCCTCTGCCTCAAGCTCTCTCATGATATTTCAGTCGGGCTGTCAGCCAGAGTTTTGGTCTCATATGAAGGCTCAAGTAACAGCAAATTTACTTCCACACTTAGTAACATGGCTGTTTGTAGGATTAGTTCCTCACAGTATTCAATTGCTTGACAGCTGTTGGTGGGAAACTTTCCTCACTTCCTCCATTCCTTACCATTCATTTGCCTTCCTCATTTCCTTGCCTCATGGCCCTTTTCACAGCGTAGCTCACAATGTGACAACTGGCCTCCCTCAGAACAAATGAGTGAAAGAGTAAGAACTAACACTCAAGATGGAGGCCGTAGTCTTTTTTAGCACTTTACCTCAGAAATGACCTTCTCATTACTTTTGCTGTGTTCTTGTTTGTTAGAAATGATTCCATAAGTCTGGTTCACACATGAGGGAAGAGACAGAAGGGCGTAAATACCCAGAAGCAGTATATTGGCAGGCAAGTCGGAGGTTGCCTCACACAGGTTAGGAGTAACTTTAAGGTAGAAGATTTCTAGTACCCTTGTTTTACAAATGCATGAAATGGGCATTAATTGAGATTCTTTCCTGACTTATGTAAGAACTCATGATTGTCAGGTGGGAACAGGGCTCTGGGCCTGGTTGTGGGATTGTATTCACAGAACTCTTTAAGGGGATATGATTGTCTTTAATCAACTAGGCCAGTGTTTGTCAATCAAGAATCAATGAAATGCTGGAGTTTTAAGAAATACTTTTAGGATTCTATGCTTTTAAACACATGAGGCTAGATAGTCTACTGGAATTAGGAAATGGGTCATAAATTTGATTTAAAAATAGGAAATGTGCCCATCAAAAAAATTATGGTTCATAAAATCTATTCTTGGCCTTTTGGACAGTTGAATCTTTAAAAAAAAAAAAACTTGTTAAATGGATCACTAAATGAGTAAATGAATGTAACTTACTCATTTGCTTATTAGGCATCCTAATGTGATGAGTATTATTTAGAATTCTTATCTTTGTCATCAATCATCTGAGGAATGAGATTTTCCTTGAATGGAAACTAATTCCGGTTGCTATGTACTCTTTTACAAATTTTCCATGGACTGAAATATCTAAGTAATTTGTACTTTTTTTTTTTTTTTAAAAAGTCTTTTACTCTAAAATAAATGCTAGTTTTCTATTTGCATCCCTATAAGTTCTCTTTCAAATTATATTGATTTTTTGGTTGCATTTGAATGACATAAAATTTTTCTTTGAATCGTGAATGGATAAGTTTGCACCCAGGCCTCAATACATAGAAAAACATTATTTTTATTACATGTTTTCCCAATGATTGATGACATTGTGAAGTTAGATTTTCACTTTCCAGTGCAAAATCAATTTTTCAACTAGAGTAACCTGCAACTATAATGAGTTTGGAAAAATCTTTTCTGGTTTCATGCTGAGATTCCATTAGCTTCGTTTAGAGATTGCTAACATACACAGATGCACAGTACCAATGGAATGCTGTTTTTTTTATAGTTGCCCCAAACCATTCAGTGGCATGACGCTTGAATGGCTATCCTGAAATTACAGTCTTTGGAGAGCCTTAAAAGTCTGGGAACAAATGTTATAGTGTCAATTAATGTAGATGTCTTCAAATCTGCAAGCTTATTTCTCTAGAGTAAATGTTTTGCTTGGGGAACTTCCAGAAATAATAAGGTTTGAATTCTCCAACTAAAAATGCTCTTAAGATGCCTGTGTTGAGAGGAACCTTATTCTTTATTTTTGTTTTTTGGATATTCAACAAAGCCAAAGCTAAGTATATGTAGCACATTTTATCAACTAAAAAGAAATTAATATTACATTTTATTTGAAAGTTGCAATATGTTAGCAGTAATAATGTGATTCATGCTGTAGTATTCATTAGTGTGAAATGGTTCCTTTAATAAATATTTGAAGCTGAGTCAATCGATTGTTTTAAAGCAGTATTGTTACATGTATAATTCCCATGAAAGAAAATTTAATGATTGAAATCTGCAATCTGTGTAGTTATGATAGAATCATTTTACATAATTGTTTTCATCTTTTTCCTAGACTGTCTCTCCTTGGCTATGTCCACATGACACTAACATGTATTTTAAGGCAAAATAAATTATTTGATCAATTTATACCCTTTTGTAATGACAAAAAACCCACTGATATTTTCTACAAAATTTCTTCAAATCACCAATATTCTCCATTTCATATATTCAGACTTAGAATGTCTAAAAAATTGTTCTGAAGTTGATGAAAGGGAAGTCAATTTAGTACCTCCTGGGGAAAAAAATAAGTCTACTGAAAAGCATGCAACGTGAAGGAAAACTTGTGAAGAAATAATGGTAAAATATCCAGAGGCGGGAGCAGAGAGAAAATTGTATATGACCTTGCATTATCCACCCAACTGTAGCAAAGCTGCACAAAATGCCATTGAGATTCCCACTGGATACAACTCCATCATATTACCTATTAGGGAGGTGACAGACTTTCTACTTTTGTTGCCCTTGTGAGAAACCCCCTGGAGTATCAAATTCAGTCCTGGACAACTCAATACTAGAGAAATAGAAAGACTGAAGGGTGTTTTAAGGAAAACAACATCTTGTAGGAAAATTCATAGAATTATAGGGCTGAAAGAACCCAGAAAGGTCATCTAATCTCCTATCCTGCCTCTGGGAATGATTGCGTTTAAACCATTGAATCTTCTTTAAGAAAGGAAATTGTGCAGTATTTCTACTGTTTTAATATCTCAGATATATATAAACTCATCAAACTATAACTCTTTAAACATTTTTTTTTAAATTTCAACAGAGTACACAAATTTTAAGGTTAAAGTTCTATAAATTTTTACAAATATAGCAGTGGACTTACAACCTAAATGAAAATACACAGCATTTCCAGCATTCCAGATGCCTCCCTCAATTTATTATATGTCAGTATCCTATCTCACACTCATGGTGAAAGTAACTACTGTTTTTATTTCTATACCTCTTGATCATAAATGAAATTATACATGTTCTTTATTTCTGGGTTTCTTTGCTTAATGTTATATAATTTAGCCTGGAATAAAAAAGTTTGTTCTTTTTTATTCTTCCATGATATTCCATTATAAATATATCACAATTTATACATTTCACTGTAGACAGACTTTTTTTCTGCTTTGTCTATTATCAATAAAGTTGTTTTGAGCATTCCTATACATGCATTTGGTAAACATATATATGTATTTCTCCTGGGAAAATATCTAGGAGTAAAATTGCTAGGTCATAGAATATCTGTATGATTTCTTTTAGTAGTAACATCAAACTCTCTCAATTTACATGGTTACTATCAGTACATAACAATTTATGTTGCTTCACAGTCTTACCACTACTCAATATTGTAAGTTATTTTTAAATTGTAATGATTCTAGTAGTATGCAATGATATTTCACTGAGGTTCTAACTTAGTATTTTCTTGATGACTAATGAAGTTGAGTAACCACTCATATCCTTATTGGATATTTTGATATCCTCTTCTGAAATACCTATTCATGACTTCTGCCATTTTTAATTATTCAATAAGAAAATTATATATCAATGTGCATGTGTTTTAGATATGAGTCCATCTTTTGTACAGATAGAGCATCCAAAGTTTGTCCTGGATTTCAGTCCACAATAACCAGCCTAAAAAAGAAAGAAAATGGAGAATTGCATGAGGATACATTTTCGCAGAAAGCTTGAAATCGATGTGCATCATGTCTGTACACATTCTGTTAGTTAAAGTTTATTTTGGCTATAGGAGTTTCATTAGTTGCAAAAAATGTAATCTTGTTGATTAAGCAAGTAGAGAACACCAGTTTGGTTGAACACTTAATCAGTCTCTGACACAAAAACATTTTATATATGTTTTTATTAAAAAGCAAGGCATCTCAGTGTCATAATTAAATCAAGCTAACTTGGTAACACATGTTTAGATTGTCTATTAGGATCTCAAACTATGCCTGTGTACAACCATTCATTTTTAATTTTGATTATTTATATTAATGAACTCTGTCTAACTTTTGTTATATTGAATTATTTTCATATAAATTCTTATTGTATTGATTTCTCAGTCTTTTATAGAATCCCAGAGTTGAAAAATACCACAGAGGTCATTTGGTCCAATACTTATTCAATACATAAATCCCCTCCAGCTGGTTAAACTCATTTTTAATTCCAAAGCTATTCTCCAAGCTTCTAGTCATTTCATCAGCAAACTTAATTAACGGGGACTCTATTCAATCTATTGACTCATGAGGCCAGCTTAACAAAATTAATAAATATATAATTTGGCTGACTGCACAGTGAGGTGAAAGAAGTGGGAGTAATGTATATTACCTGAATGCCCGTAATTCCTTTCACAACATTACCAAGGAATATTAGATAATCCTAAATTCATTTTACAATGAAAAAAATAAAGTCTAGTTATAACAGCATACTATTGAGAGATCAAAAATGAAATATTGTATTTGTAAGTTCAAACGTGCTAGATGGAAAATTAACCTTTCCAATGAACCACAGAAATCAAAGAACATTTAGTAAGTTCATGAAAGTTTTCTTGAAAAACATGCCATTTCTGGAAAAGTTACTGTGACTATCATAACAATAGTGGCCAGGCTGCCGATCTTAGGTGACACCATTTATTTAAGCTGCGCTATGAAAGACATTATCTAGGGTTGGACAGTTCACAGACACTTGACCTAATTCGTTCATGTTCAAATCTCAACAAAAAGAAAAAGGAAAAGTTTAAGTATGTATTGTGTAATATGCTAACAATGATAGCATTGAAAAGATCTGATCTCCAGTTATTAGGTATACTGAGTAACTTTATTCATATTGAAGACTGTGTGTTTTTTTATCAGTACCTCCATGATAGTTTTCATAGGCTATATATATCCAGTGGAGATCACTGACTGACCAATTGAGCATGAAAACTTGTTTCCCAACAGAGGCACGATAAGAACCATACTATAATTGAAAATATTTTTTGAAAGTTACCAATAGTACAAATTACGATTATGAAAAAAAACTAAACTTTTAAGTTTTATGTTATTAAAAGAAAATTTTTAATGGCTTCAAAAGTGGCTTTTGCAAATGGAAAAGATTATTCAGAGGTCAACTTTGATTTTTAAAATTTATATTTGATGTAATAAAGAGTCTAGTTCTTAACATTTTAAGCTACCTTACAAATATTTACATTTTAAGTATAGCAAATATGAACAATCATTTTTAAGGGGAATTTTGATCGATACTTGGTGTCTTTCATAGAATTGGAAATTAAATGCCTTTAAATATTTTAAACTGTAATAATAAATTTTAAAATACAAAATTTCTTATGTACTTCATTTACCTAACTGACAAATCTGATTCATTCCAATTAACTTAGGAGTGTCTCCACAAGTGAATTTTTTAGGGTTATGTTCTTAGCTGACTGAAACTGCTTATCAACCATAAATCTAATCCAGGGATAAAACCTTGAGATGCTCAGAACTCAGATGTCTTTTGTAGTTAGGTGCATGATAATCATGGACAATTAAAATCATCAGAAGATTTTGCAGATAAAAGAAGAAAATATTGATCATAGGGCACAATACAATAATTATCATAATCAAAACAAATAAAAAATTACTTGAAGCTTATTTTAAGGTCAGCTTTAGAATTACATAAGAAGGTCAAGTTCTAGAATAGTATATAAGCTTATCTTCTTAGGTAGTTATTACTATAGTTAAAATTAACCTATTGTAGAAATGGTCAAAATGTTTTGGGTCACAAAGAGGCAGCAAAACTAAAAAAAAACGTCCTATTAATGCTATTTAATCACAATTTAAATGTGGAAGATACGCATGTAAAAATGGTTGAGAACACATTCTACTTAGTGAAGTATCCCAAGAACAGAAAAAACAAGCACCACATGTACTCACCATCAAATTGGTTTAAACTGATCAACACTTGAGTACACAAATAGTAATAACATTCATCAGGTGTAGGGCAGATGGGAGGGGAACAGGGGGATGCGTATGTGCATACCTAATGGGTGCAGTGCACACCGTCTGGGAGATGGACACACTTGAAGCTCTGATTCGTGTGGGGCAAAGGCAATATATGTAACCTAAACATTTGTATCCCCGTAATATGCTGAAATAAAAATAAAAATAAAAATAAAAGAATGATGCTAAAGCAGGTCTGATTTTTCTGCCAGAATTAGCAACAACTTTGGATATTTATGAGCACTGTTGTATATAATGTAAAGGACATTAAACTGCAAGCCTTGAAACTTAGATTTGC
>CAUYSK010117538.1:0-10379 GCA_963575035.1 Avahi laniger
ATAGAGGGAATGAGGTCTAGTGTTCTGTAGCACTATGGGATGATTATAGTTAACAATAATTTACTTTATATTTTCAAATAGCTAGAAGAGAGGATTTTGAATGTTCCTACAACAAAGAAGTGATAAATGTTTGAGGTGATAAATATGCTAACTGCCCTCATTTGATCATGTATTAAAATATCATTCTGTAACCCATAAATACATACTATTATTTTGTGTCAATAAAAAAAGACAAGCTTTACGACCTTGCTTAAGACTAGTGCTGATACCCCTTGGAAGTCTGTAATGAATGCAGAACCTCAGGCCCCATACTAGACCAACTGAGTCAGAACCTGCATTTTCATAAATTCCCCCAGGTGATCAGCAAGTACATAAAAGTTTGAGAAGACCTGCTCTATCATGTCACACGCTGCAGGTGCGTTAGATATTTGAAGCCTATAACTAAGCCTCACCCTTTCCTCTTTCAAACCTGCATCAGGAGCTTTCTTGCAGACACCAAGAGGCTGCACTGTGTGCAACCAGACACATTTTCCTCTATTTGTCAAACAGACCTTCCAAAGCAGTGAAAATGTAGGCCCTGGATACTTTATACAGTGGAGAGAGGCAATTCCATTCACAGCGATTAGTCTAGAATGCATCTTTGCACTAACTGGGTGTGGTCAATCCATCAGGAACTACTGTCTTCTTGTCCATACAAGTGGGATGACCACAGAAAAAGGCATCTCGCATGTAGGACACAGCAGAGACTTACACAACTCTAACCTCCTTTTCCTCGTGCACTTGGGGAATCTTTCCTGGCAGTTGAACTGTGGAATCACCCCATCCCTGTTGCCATTTCCACTTCTCTCTCTCTCCTCGTTCTCCATCACTATCCCCAGCCCTTCCTCCATGTCCTTCTCCAATTCCATGCCTACCTCACTCTATCTCTCTCAATGCATCTAGACACTCCACCGTTTTCCAGAATGCTGTATGAAGCAGTTCACAGTAAATACATAGGATAAAGCCATACATTGTCCCAACCCCTCCTGCCTGCCTGCCCTGCTCCTGTTCTGCCTGGAATGGCCCTCTCTTCTGTACCATCACTGGAGTGCACCATTGCAATTTCAGCCCCACTCCCCCGGGAGGTCATGGTCCACTCTCTTTCTGCTTCACTTCTTCATTCCCTTTGCACTCCCTCTCTCAGACTCCTGGTGGCGCCACCCCAGGCTTCCTGACCCTGTGTGTCTGCTCTTGGATTGCTGCATTGCTTTTATCTAGATGTGTGCATGCCTTGTCTCAACAACGAGACAGTGAACCCTTTAAAGGCAAGGCCTATGACTTTGGGTGTCTGAAAGCCATGCTTTCTGCTATACTCACAGTGGTGCTCAGCAATTATTTATTGAGTGTGTGTGTGTGTGTGTGTGTGTGTATGTGTGTGTATCTGTTTCTATCGCATGGTGCAGGAGAGTAGAAAGAGCACTGGCTTCTCAGCCAGAAAATCACAGTGGACTGTGAATGATCATTGCCAAGATATTTAAACTCTGCACCTCAGTTTACTCATCTGTAAAACGAGGGCATTGAACTAATGATTTCTATGTTCCTTTCCAGCCCACACTTGCTCTACTTCTGTTAGTGCCCACAGCTAATGCCTCCACCAGCAGTGGCTGATTAGAATCCACTTTCACAGGCATATGCCGTATCTGTGCACCAAACAGTAACGTCCATCAATTTGTCTCTAAATTACAAAAAGATCTGATCCTGTCATTATCATTAATGGTGGGTTGCCTCCATTAAGAAGGCTGAGGAACAGATCGATTCATTCAGTAAACAGCTACTGAGTAGCTACCTTGTGCCAGACACTGTGCTGAGCCCTGGCCACACAGCCCTCAAGGCTAGGGGAGCAGGCAAAGAAACCAACAGCTGTAGCACAGCACGTGCTGTTCCACGTCAGAGCACACTCAGAGCACTGTCCAAGTGCCTAATCCCGGGCTGGGGATTAGCAAAGAGGTGACTTTTCAGGTGAGGTTTTTAGAGTGGACAATAGCTGTCGATAGGGTGGGGAGCACAGTGTTTCACAGCAGGAGTGATGGGTTGCAGACCTCAGAGTTGGGGGAACTGAAGCAGTTCAGTGTGGCTGAAGGGCAAGACATGTGAAGGCAGACACAGCCCCAGAGGAGGCAGGGAGCAACGTGGAAGGGTCCCGGATGTCCTGTAATCCGGAATGGGAGTCTAAATGGGATGAGCCGGGGGAATTTGCGCTCCATCACAAAAGGAGCTGCATTTCCCCAAACTCCTGGCTCCTTTGGGAGAGCCCAGCAGTCCTGGATCCGAGGCTCACCAAGATGCAGATTCCTCAAACCTTCACCGAGGGCTCCAGGCACTACCCCAGGAACTTTCATAAGCACAAGGAAGGTATTAGGAATCAGACATTTCAGAAATTGTAGAAAGAGAGACAGACAGACAGACAGACAGACAGACAGACAGACGGAGAGGTTCCTAAGGCTACAGAGACAGCAACAGCAAATAACAGACCCGGATTCACAGCTAGAGCCTCTGCCAGCACAGCCGGTTCTCACTCCCTCCCAGTCCCGTGTCTTGAAGAGTTACCATGTGTTTTGAAAATCTGCTTAAAGCCATGATATTTCTAGATGTGGTTCTCATTTCCTGCTGTCCCTGCTGCTCGCCATGGCCACTCGTTATTTCGCTCTGGTCCCCAAGCTGCACACGCAGGCGGGAAGGGGATAAAGGAGGAGTGGAAGCTGCAGAGCCCTGGGCGGAAGCAGCGGTGGGGACGCGGAGGGACGTCTCCCCTCCCACACCCTCCATTTAACTCGGCTTTGAAAAGGCCGACTGTTGGAAACCGGGTTTTTATCACGAGTGACAGCAGTGTGAGCCCTGTGGATATGAAGAATAATTGGCGAGGCACTTTGAGGTTTCTTGAATATAAAGGACTGTGTAGGTGTGTAATATTATTATTACCACTTTCTGTTCAAGAAGTGATCTTTAAAAAGAAAAAAATGGTATGTAATTTTCAGTTTTCCTTCCAGACTGGCCTGTGGCCATATTTAACATTAATATCATATTCCTCTGGGTGCACAAAATTAGGATGTTTTTTGTGACTAGTTAACTCTGACTTCAGAAGTGTATTATGTAACAACACTTTTGTCCCAACACTAAGTGGTGAGAAGTCAGACAGTCACTCCTGAGGACCCTCAGCTCACAGGACAGAAAACAGAATCTTCAATACATAACGAAGGCTCGTGGATGTATACAGTTCATTCTAATCAATTAATAAGCACCTTTCTTTTTGGTGATCCCTTAAGTGCACTGGAAGCTCTTTCGGGGGTATAGATCTGCTACTTGTGAGTGAATCACCAATTTCACTAGAGTGGGGACATTTCTCTGAGCTCCATCCAGGTTCAGATAATGCCACAAGTTCACACTAAGGTGAAGACAGGCAGGATTCCAAGGGCTGCTCGAAAACCACAACAAGGTTTTGAAGATAACAGACTTATATATTTGCATCTTCAAAGACAGGCCAATTCTTTATATATTTTCTTCCTGAGACACCTTGGTTAGTCCCATCTGCAGGGCTTTCCCTGCAGATGGCCTGAGGATGCGTGCATGGGAATCTCGCCTGCGCTCCAGTCTGTTGGTTCCCCAAACTGTGAATTATCCCTGGTGTCCAATATTTCTTCAAAGAGAAAATCATGTGTGCTTTTTAAAAAATAGACTTGCATTTTTAGAACAGTTTTAGACATGCAGAAAAATTTAGAAGATGGTTATAGCGATTTCCTATATACCTCTGCATCCAGTTTCTCCCATTATTAACGTCTTACATTAGTACGATACATTTGCTACTATTAAGGAACTGATATTGATACATTATGAACTAATATCCACAGTTTATTTTCATGTCCATAGCTTTTACCTAATGTCCTTTTTTGTCCCAGGATCCCATCCAGGGCACCATATCATATCGCATGTAGCCATTATGTCTCTTTAGGCTCCTCTTGGCTGTGACAGTTTCTCAGATTTTCCTTGTTTGTGATGACCTTGATAGTTTTTCAGGAGTGCTCATCAGGTATGCTTCACTGATAGAATTTATATGATGTTTTTCTCATGATAAGACTGGAGCTATGGGTTATTGAGAGGAAGGCCACATAGGCAAAGTGTCATTTTCATCTTATCACATCAAAGTTACACACCACCAACGTGATTTATGACTTTGACGTTGGCCTTGATCACCTGCCTGAGATAGTGTCTGTCAAGTGTCGCCAACTGCAACGTTACTTACTCTTTTGTCCCTCTTTTCATACTGCACTCTTTGGAAGGCAGTCACTCTGCGTAGCCCACACTGAAAGAGGGGAG
Organism: Avahi laniger; assembly: GCA_963575035.1. NCBI lineage: Eukaryota > Metazoa > Chordata > Mammalia > Primates > Indriidae > Avahi > Avahi laniger. Next base: position 4,351 of record CAUYSK010117538.1, read on the forward strand.
AGTTATGCTTCCCCTCACTGAGGGTGGCAAACCTACATAAAGTATCCAGAATTCTTCTGCATGGGAGGTTCAACTCTTATTTTCCATTGACTAATGTAGCCAATGATTTATTTATATTAATAACAGTGTGGATTCATGGGTATTTATTTTATATTTCAGGTTTTAATTCAATATCACTTTATTTATTTTGTTCCTCAAATTGTTCCAGCTTGGGCCATTAGTAGCTCTTTCAGTTAGATTCGTGTTCCTTTGTCATATATCCCACCCTTGTCTCTCTTTTGATCACTTCCTTACTTTCTGGCACTACAAGATTCACCAGGCTCAAGTTGTACACGTGCTTTGCATTTGCGGAAAATGTCTGGTCACTGGTGGACGTCCTTTTAAAGAGATTTGGCCTCAGCCTTTGAATGAGGCTTAGAGTGCATGGAAGTTAAAGCCCCTGCAGAATGGTTTCTCGTGTGAGCTGAGTCTGCGCCCTCCCTGCCAGTGGCCCAGAATCTAGGTGGCATCATGTGTGGATGTGAGAGAGGATGGCACAGACAAGCAGGCCACCTGACAGAAGAATATCAAGACAGGGTACAACTGGGGACCAGCCTTCCTTCTGAAACCAAGAGCTACTTCTTCCAGCTCAGAGGACTGATCACTCACAGCTGAGAGCAAAGAGCTGGCCAACCTGATCCATCTGCCCACAGAACATTCGGGTTGAGGCAGCCAGTTTTTAAAGACATTTGAGGGAAATCTTCAGTTCATACAAGAGCGAGAAGTGGGGAAGGGGAGCAGAGAGGAAGCATCTCCTTGGTGTCATGTGCCAACCCGAATTAACAACTAATGAAAGCAGATTGTATTTAGCAGATTTTAATATAAATTAGGTTAATGGTGACACATTTGAAATAGTACATTGGAAAATCAGTCTGTAATAACAAGCTAACAGATGTTGGCATTTTTATTATTAATTATACATTTCATTATCATCTGATTATTGTCAAACATCGTTTGACAGAAAAAAATCATATAAATGATTCATACACATTTGTTACGTTGCTAAGGGTGCTAATGCCTGTTTTATTAATGTGGTGACTTGAGTAGTCTGATATCACTCTGAAAATCTCAAGTTTGATCAAGACCATTGAGCAATACACAAAATGTAACAATAATCCTTAATTTAACTGTGTTTGTCATTGGAAGATCTCAAAGAGTTTCACATCCTGACTCATCTTACCTACCCTTTTAACCTTTTCAGTCAAAGGCCGACAGAGAGGAGGTTCTGTTTCTTAGGGAACATTGCTAGACAAATCAGACAGCATCATCATGCATCATATAATCTTGTCTCAAAACGATCACAGAAAGAAACTGTTATGAAATGGCTGTTGTAGAGTTTGGGGAACTGAGAAATTGGGTTTTGGTCTAATACACATGAAATAAAATTAAGAAACAAGCAGCGTAGGTAGCCAGCCACCAGACCAATCAAATGTAAAATAAGGTTTCTTTCCCCTTGTTTTCTTGGTCAAATCTGCTTATACAGTATAAACCCTACAGATAATCTGTTTGTGTCAGCAGCCTAACCTTTCTACTTGGATATTATTCTGGCTGTAGTTTGCTGAATATTTCAGACAGTATAAAGGTCTTGTGATTTGTGTGTTATATGGGATTTTCATTAGGCACGTGGCTCCTTAACTTTGCTGGAGTGTGTGACGCCCATGAAGACGGCCAAGGTGGTGTGAAAGCATTGAGTGTTCATGCCATGAAGAACTAGTAATGGAGTTGGAGATACTGGGCTGAAAGGACAGCTTATATTAGGCCACTACTTGTACTTGTATTGGACAACTACTTTATTTACATGATTGGAAAGAGCTTAAAAGCCTTTCTGAAAATATCTACTTCCAAAAGCTTATTATTGCATCACATTATTTACTACCTGGTCTGCAATTTCCAGCGTGAAAATCACTCTCCTTGGAAAACTGGTAAGATGCTGGAGACAGGTTAGTGTGAAATGTTTCCACTTCCTGAGCATTGAGGAAGGCACATTGATTGATACACTAGGAAAAAAGTGTGTCCTGTATCAGCCCAGTGATTTACCTTGGGGCACTAACCTGGCTGTAAGGGCCCAGTTAGATGAGCAGATGAACCAGCCAAGCAGCTGCCCTAATCCCCAGCTCACAGGGGTTGACAGAGCAAGAGTCGAAAAGTAACAAGATTCAAAATCAGCATTTACCAGAACTTCTCTTAGGGAGGCTATTTGGAGTGGAAAAGAATATTTTCTTGCTGCTGGAGTATAAGGTGAGCACTCCTGGGGCATATTCCAGTAGCAATAAGTGATAGCTACACTGGCTTCAAAGAGAACATGCTCAGATCAAAGCAGACCTTTTATTTTGCTGAGAAGATGTGCAAAAGTTGTATCCAGGGTTGAGTTGCTCAGAACCAAAAATGGGATCTGAGCCTGTCACTCCTGGGCCCCCTCTCCACCTTTCTCTCTCCAGCATCACACTTACCTCTTCATAAATGCTTAACCACTCAAGAACACCAATTTAATCAGATGTCACAGTATTAACTTACCGAATGTGTCCACATTGCTCAGCCCAGCCTAGGGCAGCACAAGCAGGCTTGGGCCTGATGAAAAAAGCATTAGGGATCCTCTAATAAAGAGAGACCAACTAGAAACACCGATATGAGATTCGTATTTACATGCATCAGAGAGGGTTCTGGGGCCCTTCTGTGCTGCAGGCCCCCATCCTACAGCAGTGCTGCAGCAGAACACAGCCAGTGGACTGCCTTCTCCCCTAGGCCCCTGGCACAGTGCTGACAGAGGGAACACACAAAACTACACTGGGGCAAAGGAGAGTCTCTTGCCTTGGCCATGAGACATTTTTGACATTTGGAGATGAGGAATCTTAAGAGGAAGTGATAGAGGAGGTTTAGCCAGAAAGTAATGCTCAGGGTTTGGGTAAGTGCAGGGGTGGGCAGCCCTCAGAATGTACCCTAGCCAAGGAGGGCAGATCCAACCTGATGAGAAATTTGGGGTAGGCAAATTCAGGAGATGGCCCTAATCTGTAATGCAAATTGGAGAGGGAGCTCTGCAAATAGCCTGTACCTCTATCATAATTCTGCTCATGCCAGGCTTTAATAAGAGCTTTATCAGGGACAAAGAGGTGCATTCTTGACCCCTTTGCATCTTATAATGGCTCAGCCATGATCAATGTTATTTTTCAAGAATATAATTCAAGTTTGAAAAACTGCTCTTAATTCAGAAACAAAAAGATTCTCTCTGTGGTGCTCTTAATTTTGTTTTATTACTCTTATTTTATGTTTTAATAGCTTAAGGATTTTTAGTAAATTTATAAAAGTTGTGTAACCATCACCACAATCCAGTTTGAGGAAACTTCCATTATCACTAAAATATTTTTTGTGACTGTTTTAGTCAATCCTGCTCCCTGTCTGTGTCAATTTGGACAGCAAATGCAATATATGCGTGTATTCAAGTTGCTTCTGTGAAAACAATTGTGTGCATGCGACACCTAGATGGAATGCTCCTCTTAGGTAGTAAGATGATTTTAGCATTTAAATTTTATGAATTTTTAATTTTTGATCAGATGTAGTCTTCAATGATACTGACAACCAGGAGAGAATTTCTGACTCTTACCCTGTGTTTAGTTAAAACACACATAACATCTGCCATGCGCACCTACTGACACGACTGTCTGCCTGCCAGCTAAGGTCCCCAACGTTGGTTACCATTTTGCTGGCATAGTATGGGTTTTACAATACCCACAGTCAACTCTGATTCTCCACAAACCAACTGTGTGTTCGATGATTCAATTCAATTGTGATACTTTTGCACTGCCTGGAGTTGTCTCAGACAGCATAGGTGAAAGTCTCAATCTCACAAGAGTGCCCTCAACGTCAGACCCAGTCCAAAGTCCTGGGCCTCCCATTTTTCTGACTGACCATTATTGTAAATATATTAAAATTTTCTGTGTATTATGATGTTTTGGTGTCCTCTCTCTCTTTTCCTTCTGAGAGCATAGTACTGAATGAAAAACCATTCAATTAAGTAAAGCTGAAAATTTACCAAATTTTACAAATGACATAAACTTACAGATTCAAGAAGTTAAGTGAACGCCAGGTAAAACAGACCTAATGAAATCCATGACAAGACACATTATAATTCAACTTCTGAAAACTGAAGACAAAGGAAAAAAAATGTGAAAGCAGCCATAGAAAAATGACACATAACTTATAGGGAACACCAATTTCAGTGACAGAGGATTTCTTATCTGAAACCATGGAAGCCAGAAGAAATGACACAGGATTGTCAGCTGTGATTTCTACATCCAGTGAAACTACTTTTTCTCAATGAAGGGGAAACAAAGACATTCTCAGACAAAGAAAAACCAGGAGAATATCCCATTGGAAAACTTATCCTTAAAGAATGGCTAGGAAGGATATAATAACTAAAGAAAGGAAATAATAAGAGAAGAAGGTTTGGAAATTCAGATAGGATAGAATATTGGAATGGGTAACCATAAGAGTAAATATAATCAAATATCTACTTCTCATGAGTTTCTTAAAACATACTTGCTGGCTGACACAAAAATGATATCATCTGATGTGGTGCTCAATATATGTAGAGGATATGTTTAAGACAATTATATTTTAAAAGTGGGGGGGGTGAAAGAAGCTAAACAGAAATAAGATTTCTACACTTCACCTAAAGTGGTAAAACACAGATAACCAAAGACCATAACAAGTTATATATGTATAGTGTAGTACCTAAAGAAACTGTTAAAAAAAACTATAGTAATATAGTTACAGCACTATAAATAAATCAAGATGGAATCCTAAAAATATTAAAATGACCCACATCAAGGTAAGAAAAAAAAACAGAGGAATGAGAAACAGAGGAAGAAGAAACCAAATAATAAATGGACACACTTAAGTCTTAACATATCAATAATTATCTTAAATGTGAATGGTTTAAATACACCAATAAGAAGATAAAGATTGGCAGAGTGGATAGAGGAAAAAAAATGACTTACCTATATTCTGCCTACAAGAAACTCACTTCAAATTCAATAATATAGGAAGGTTGAAAACAAAACAACAGAAAAGAGATTCCATGCAAATAGTAACCAAGAAAAAAAAATCAAGAGTGGCTATACTAATATCAGATAAAGTAGAATGCACAGCAAAAAGAAAATTTCTAGAGACAGAGAGGGATTATTCCATCATGTACATATCAAACACCACATGAGCCAAAAACTGAGGGCTGAAAGGAAAAGTACACAAATGCAAAATTAGAAGGGGAGACTTCAACACACCCTTCTCAGAAACTTACAGGACTAATAGACAGAAAATCAGCAAGGTTTGTAAGATCTGAACTACATCATCAACCAAGAGGATCTAATCAACATAGATAGACCACTGTACCCCCAAATAACATAATACACTTCTTTAAAAAAGTGCCCATGGAACACTCCTCAACATACACCATATCCTGTGCCATAAAATGAACCTCAACAAATTTAAAAGAATTGAAATAATAATGTGTCCTGTGGCCATAATTGAATCAAACTAGAAATCAAAACCAGAAATAAAAAAGGAAAATCTCCAAATACTTGAAAATTAAACAAACACTTCTAAATAATCCATGGTCAAAAAGGAAGTCTTAAGGGAAATCTTTAAAACTACAGAAATGAATAAAAATGGAAATACATATCAAACTATGTGGGATGCAGCTAAAGCCAGTGGTGAGAGGAAATTACTTAACACTAAATGCTTACATTAGAAATAAAGAAATGTCCAAAATGAATAATATAAGTTCCTACCTCAAGAAACTAGAACAACAAAAGCAAAATAAGTCCAGAAATGAAATCCTAAAGATAAGGGCAGAAATCAGTAAACTTGAAAATAAAAAAGGAACAGAGAAAATCAATGAAAAGCTGCTTTTAAAATAAAATCAATAAAATTTAAAAATCTTCAGGGAGACTGCCAAGGATAAAAGGAGAGAAGATAAAAATCATCAATATAAGTAA
>CAUYSK010117540.1:0-35211 GCA_963575035.1 Avahi laniger
CCAGCTACTCAGGAGGCTGAACCAGAAGACCTCTTGATCCCAGTAGTCAGGCTGCAGATTGGGCCATTGCACTTCAGCCTAGGAAACACAGTGACACCCTAGCTCAAAAATAAATAAATAAATAAATAAATAAATAAATAAATAAATAAATAAATAAATAAATAAAAAACAACAAAGGCAAAAATGCTAAGGCATATTTTTATTGACTCATTGATTTTTTTCTTGCCTATATAAATTAAAATAATTCTATTGTAGATTTTTCTTAAAAATATTCAGAATGAACCCAGTATACTAAAGCATTGTTGCAATATAAAAAAACTCTGAAATCCTATAAAAAGAAAAGCATCATAATCATTAAACTACACTAAGATAAAGCTTTGGTAGTACTAAACAAAGAGTCACAGCATTGGGAAAAAATATAAACTGGGATCTCCTAACACAGTGCTTCAATATTCTTGCCATTATTAGTGTTTTTCCACAGAGAAATTTTGAATAAAATGCCTTTACTAGGTATCTCTGCCAATAAAATTGACAAGATAGTTGCAGAAAAGCTTTCAAATCCATTGAAAAAGCAATTTTTATTCAGTTTACACTTATGTATAGTTAAAGAATAACATCGGGATTTAGCTTCTTCTAAGTAGTCTAAGAATAAATTTCACCAGCATTGATTTAGTCAGCACATTAAAAGTATGCTGGGTTTTTTCCTCAAATGTAGTACATGATTTACATTATAGCAAGAATGAAAAAATATCCATACCTCTTCTAGAGAATTCCTTTGGTATTATCTGTGAATATGTTAAAGAACAGTAAGAACTCAATCTAATGTTATATGACTAAGTCACTAATTTACTTGAATTTAAATTAACTGTTAAAATTTACAAAACTCATAATTTAAACTAGAACAACAGGAATCCAGGATCTCGCACTGCTATAAAGAACACTTTATTTTTCTTTTTAGATTATATAGGCTTTCTTGGAAAAAAATCTTTAAAAATTTCATCTACATCTGTGTCAACTTACACTCTAGAAAAATATTAAATGATATCTTCTTGCAATGGCTCCCATCTTACACTGGAGAATAAGATAAAAACTGTATCTGACAGGTAACAAGTGCACATTGAGTCTATTCTGTTCACAGGAAATTATGAGTGTTGACCTCTCTCTACTAACAGTTAAATAGGCTAATAGAACTAGCTGGAGTTGAGGAAAGTAGTAGGAGATAGATGGATTGAATGTGGAGTACCTATTGTATATAAAAATAAAATCCATATCATATTTTATCCTATGATTTGCAGCAATTTACAAGTAATTTAAAATAACAAGAATGATCAAAATGGATACAAATGCACACATTAAACATTTTGTTTGAATAGCCACTATACATATTTATAACTTCTATATCAGTCAGATTTCTCCAGAAAAGCAGAACAAATGATATATAAAAATATATATTAACTTATTTTTTAAAAACACATTATTTTAAGGAATTGGCTCACCTCATTGCAAAGACTGGCAAGTCTGAAATTTGGGAAGGCCAGTAGAATGGACACTGAGGCAAGAGTTGATGTAGTCTTGAGTCTGAAACCTGGAGAAATGGGCAGGCAGGCTAGAAACTCAAGCAAGATTTCCATGTTGCAGTGGAGACAGAATTTCCTCTCAGAGAAACTTCAGCTTTTGCTCTTAAGGCCTCCGTCTAATGAGTGAGGCTCACTCCTATATTGAGAATAATCTTCTTTACTTAAAGTAAACTGATTATAGATGTTTAATCCCACTTATAAAATCCCACCCCAGCAACATCTATACTAGTGTTTGACTAAACAACTAGACACTATACTCTAGCCAAGTTGACATATAAAATTTAACCATCACAACTATAATATGTAATAAACCACATTAAGTGTTGTACAAAGCAGTGATTAAGTATTATATATCACAATTTCTTTAAAAAAATCACATATTTCAGATATGTTTCAGTGATTGAGAGTATATAAGGCAAAGAAACAAGGGTCTGAATTATTCAACAATTGAAAAATAATGAATTTAAGGGAGATAAAATTTCAATGGATTAAAGGATCTGATAACAGTGGAATTGTAAAGAATAATTTTAAGTTGATGTTTTCTCATGACACAAGTTGTTTTGCGCAAGAAATAACTTAACAATTTGAAAAATTTGAAGACAGCAAATCAAGAAAAAGGAGCTAATGAAATCTTAATATTTATAATAATTGTAACAATTACAAGGAACTTATAAACTCAAGGACAAATTTTTCCCATGGAAAATACATTTAAAATCAAAAAACAATGTACCAAATGTTTAAATTATGTTACTTTTGAAATTTAAATATAACAAAATTTTATTGACTAATGTGAGTTTACAAAATAAGAAAAACATAAAAGAATGCATTCTTAGTTTGGATTAGATTACCAAATAGATTGCCAAAATAATTAATGTTAAGTTTATTATATACTGTATAGTTTTTCATTGTCATAACTTACATTCCCATGAAAAATTCTCAGGTGAGCTGATTTCACTTTAAAAGTCTTCAAATAATTCCCAACCTAAACTACATTTTAAATGGGATTGAATAAGAGACTATAACGATATTTTACATGCTTCAGGGGTCATCTTGTATACTGTTCTGTGGAATTGGAATGACAATAATGGTTTCAATATAAACAGAAGATTCCACTTATCAAGCACAATTTGAATCTGTTTATGAGAAAATCTTTAAAAACGTCATAGATTTGACCTATCAAATACCTACAGCTATGAGTGTTTACAAGTATTTTTCTTATTGGAAAGAACCCTCTCCTCCTAGTTTTTTCTGCTGGGTCTCCATCAAACCAGTGATATACCATTCTTTTTGCTGTGTCTATTGTTGGTTAAAACAGTTGAGATTGATACTGAGATTACTTAAGGGACAGGAAGGCATTGTACTGAAGTCAAAAGGGAGCGGAGGTTGAAACGTAAGCTATTTTGAAATCTAAAAATTCTGACACATCCAAGCAGAAACAGGTTGTAAACACTGGCTCCCATTTGCCAGAACCACCATGCAAGTGATTAAGAAGCATTAAACTATATTTTTAGGGAATTATTAATCCTAAAGGTTGAGTGTGGGCTGGCCTGAGAGTATAGAAACTGAAGAGCCACAGACATAGGGGATACATCATCTTGCAGATCTCCTTCACAAATCTTCACTGGAAGCTCAGGAGAAAAATTGAGAACAAAGAGAAGACTGGATAGTTTATCCAGCAAGAGCAGGCCTAGAAGAGGGGTGTAGTTGCCACCATGGGAAAGACAGGAAGCCTCATGCTGATTCCTCTCCCCTGTAGAACTAACTTTTTAAACTGTCTTCTGAGCAAGGAGAATTAACCCTACTGCCCCAGGGACATAAGTGAAGACTAAATGCCACAGGGGGAAAGAAAAGGGGAAAAACTTTCTGCCTTGGAGGAGGGGTAGAAAAAGGGTCCGGAGTCCAGATCAACTGGGGAGGGAAAATAATCACCGAAAAAGCCCCAAAACAGAGTTCAAAAGCAACAGGTAGTACATAAGACTGAGACTTGCTCAAGACAGTCAAGAACACCTCCTGCACCTACCAATGGGCTAACCAGCATACAGATGCAAGAAACAACAGGCCACTGCTGAAGGAAAGGCAATCACCAAGAAGCTGACTCCCAGGAGAAACCTTAAAGCTAAGGGTGGAGCAGAAATATCCAGAAAAAGAAACTGGCCAAACAGACCCCACCTTAAAAGCAAGAACATTTAATGTTAATGGGATGTGAATTTTCTACAAGGAGAAAAATTTTGTGCTCTCGAGTTAGACAAATTTTCTTAGATATCATACCAAGGGCAAAATCAATTTAAAAAGCTATTAATAGCACCATCAAAATTTATTAAAATGTCCTTTTATTCCCTAATGAGTAACTAAGAAGACAAGTCACATGTAGGTCAATATATTCCAAGAACTCCCACGCAAAATTAAAAAGAACTCTTGCAACTCAATGTATAGAGAAAAAATATTCTGATACGAAATGGACAAAATATTTGAACAGAAAGTACACTGATATCGAGATGGCAAATCAACACATGAAATATGATACGCATGTGACAAATCACTACGTGATCCAGTCATTGTACTGGCATTCACCAAAGCATATGTACACGTGTACACACACACACACACACACACACACACACACACACACACACAAATGCAAGGAAAAACCAGTGTAAAAACTTTAACTCCTCTTTATGTGCTCTATAGCAGGACTACTCAGACTCTATTTCACACACACATTTCATATTTGCGTCAAATAATTTCTTATATTTCTCCCTAAATGTATATCCATCAGGTTATGGCATGGATTATACCACAAATGCCTGATACATTAATTGACCATTAGGGGGCAATAGCACTCAATTCTCCCAAAACTACGTGTTAACGAATGAAGTTAGCTGTCTTTGGCACCACATATTCAAATGCACATTATTTTACCTGTAAGCATGCTGCATGGTGTCTTTGGAAGAGTGGCTTTAGTTATTTTTTTATAAGGTTAAGGAAGGAGAGATAAGTTAAAGCTGGGATCCCTCTGACTTAACCATGATTTGAAATGAGAATTCTATTCAGTGCACATATATTTCATACCATCCTAGCCAAGAACATGGCAAAATTCAAAGTATAACAAAGTATAACATGGAGTTCCATAAATTCATTGCAGCTTATTTAGATTAACTATTAGTTAATCAAAGTATTAATAGGAATACTTTGTTAACAATGAAAACCGCAGAACGAATATTAAACCAATGAAACAAAGGAGATATCTCACTCTATTAACTTAAGGAGCTATTTGAAATTTTTTTGTTTTCCGTTTTCATAGTTTTGGGCTTTGCTTGTTTGAAGGGAGACATAATCACACTGGGTGTAAAACAATGGTTACATTAGAGGAGTTATTGATATGGTTATGTGGCCATTTTAAACTCTATATGATCATAGCAGTACAAGCAGAAAGGGGTTGGCTTAGAAAATTAATCTTGATTATCAAGGGATTAAAATGATACAGTTGCCAAGATAGAAATGGAAGTATGTTTCTGGAATTCAATTAATCCACAAACTAAGTGTAATTGCTTCACTTATCAATGTCCTCTGATGGATGTTAATGGAGAATAAACATCAATGCAATGCATGCAGGACCACCAAGTACTGCAAGAGAAAAGATTTAGTCATTCCAAGGATCAAAGTATCAAATTAAAATGCTGTGTTGAAGGAAGAAATAGCATGGAGCATGGAGGAAGGAAATGAAGACTGACATAGATACTCATGATTTTTCCTTTTCTTTTTTATGTATACATTTATATTGGTTAATCTTTTTCCTTTTTTTTCGTCTAAACTGCCCCCCCACCTGGTTTTCTCTTTTTAATCAGGTTTGTTGATGTTGTTAAAATTAGAATTTAATGGAAAGGTTATATAATATCAAAACAGGATTGTGACCGAACCAAAAGAGAAATCACTTAAAAATGATGCAGTGACTTACGAGACATTTCAGTGTCCGTTTTCATTTATAGATGCTAAAACTACATGGTATTGTATGTGTTTATTTTTGTTGCTGTTTTTATCAGAAAGCTTAAATATGAAAGGATGACATGTATATAGAAATTGATTATGGAAATATCATGAATTGGTTCATTAATACTGATTTCATAGCCCTTTTAGAACACCTTCCTGTACTTCAGAGGATAAAAATGTTATAAACAATGTTTCTCCTAGTCCCTTAAAGCTAGAATTTCAGAGGTTTTTTTGGTCCTCTTCCAGCCATATACCTTCTCAAAATTTATTTTATATCGATTTACATAGAAAAGAGTCAGAGAAAAAGCAACATTGTTGATGAAAGGGCTCCTTTCCAGGACCGATGTTTTCTAGCCCAGGGGTCTCCAACCTATGATGAGTTATGTAATTATTTCATTATATATTACAATGTAATAATAATAGAAATAAAGTGCACAATAAATGTAATGCACTGGAATCATCCCCAAACCATATCCCCCTTCCTCTGTCTTTGGAAAATTTTCTTCCATGAAAATGGCCCCTGGTGCCAAAAAGGTTGGGGACCACTGCTCTAGCCTATGTTGCTGTTTCTGACATTACAGCCACCTGACTATGGCAGAGGTTTTGTGTCCTGGCTCAGTCTGGAAGTATGGCTTGGAGAGTTTTTATTTCTGTAACTCTAAAATTATAAATTTATTTGGACAATAAAGATATTTCTCTCTGTCATTAATTATGGGCTTCTGCCATGTCAATTGATTCAAAATTCTATGCAATATTTCCTTGTTAAAACTGAAGGAAACTAATATAACTATCACATGTGTCAAAAGCCAGAAATAAATGTATTCATCATAGCCTAAAGGCAACTCTACTGAAATGTGTAAAAGCATTAGACCAGCTCTCGTGGGAATATATTCATGTCTTCTTATGTGAATCATGTGAAGGATTGCAATTGCTCTAAGCTTCAGAAATACTTAGAAATAAAGGATGCCATGAGACATTAAGGGTATAATACAATAAAGTATATTGACTTCAAATTCAGAAACTATTTCAATATTGAAAGCAACAAAGAAAAAATGAATTCTAAAGATATATTTTGTTAAGATATTGTGGATTTCCTTTAGTTATTTATTTGTACAGTGAGTAGTAAAATTATTTTTAGAACTATATTTAATATGTAGATTATTTTTAGAAAGTACAAAAGGCTTTCTGCATTATTACATTATATAGTATTTTTTTAAAAAACACTCAATAATTATTCTGTTTTAACTGAATCAGTTAGTTGTTCGGTGGTTTCCTAAAGAGGGTTCCCAGTGGTGTCTCATAGAGTTTCTAGTTTGTTACAACAATGCTTCCTGGAAAATTATCTCCACTTCATCCCTGATAGTATTTCATGTAACTCCTGCTTTCCTTTCAAACTTTTACTTAAATTTTCAACTCTCAAAAAGATTTCTCTTCACTTCCTGAAGGGAATTTTGAGTTGGTCGGTGAACCATCTCCAAACTCCCAAACTACCCTATTTGTATTTACTTTATACAGTAGTTCCCCATTACCCACAACTTTGCTTTCTGACATTTCAGTTACTGCAGTCAACCACAGTTCAAAGGGATTAAATGGAAAATTCCAGAAATAATCAATTCATAAGTTAAATTGCATGCCAATCTGAGTATTGTTATAATTGCTGTATTTTATATTGGTTATTGTTGTTAATCTCTTATTGTGCATAATTTATAAATTAAAATTTATCATAGGTATGTAGCTATAGAATACATAGAATATATAGAGTTTGGTACTATCCACAGTTTCCGGCATCCACTGGGGGTCTTGGAATATATCCCCCATCTACAAGAGGGCACTACTGCACATCTGAACATTAGGTGACTGGATTGCTCTCATAAGTCTGAACTTCCATCAACTCCAAAATGCCGCTTTCCTATTTCCAACTCTGTTTATCATCTTTACTTTCTTCCTTCTACCTCCTGAAATCAAATTCTTACGTCACTGAGGTTTATCTTGTGAGCATGTTCAACTAATTAAAGCAACTTAAACTGTGATATGATGTCGCATTTCAAAAGCAGAAGCTTTATAACCCAAATAATGCCAAACTGGTTTTTGGCACAATGAATGAAGGAGATGATTTAAGTGCAAAAACCTTCTGATAGTTCTCAATTGGCAGAAACCACTGTAGCATGTTCAGTGTCGTTGGTAAAAAAGATGTTTGTAGTTGCTATTCATCACTTTACTAAATCAGTGAACACTGATTAAATACCAACTCTGTTATAGATTCTACTGGATAAAGAGGTAAAGAGCTCATTAGACATAATAATTCAGTGGAAACTACAGTTTTATCAGACATTATCAGACATTATAATAAGGGTACTATATATGAAATTCAGATAAACTCACACAAACCAAAACTAACTGACAATTTAATAATGATTGTGGTATATTGGTCTCAAGGGCTATGTTAGTACATGAAAAGAAGATTGGAATGTTAAGAAATAAACTGTCAGATTAAAGGATATTCATAAAACTAATATAAACAGTCTAAATAAAGAATTTCATGCTACGAAAATTCTGAGTACATTTCTTCAAATCCCAGAATTCTTTTGGATGATTGTGTATCCTTTTCACTATTTCAAATTATGCTCATATAACTTAAAAAATTTAAAAAAAGCAAAACAGTGTTTATGTTATTAAATTCTTATTTGCATATTTGAATTTGGTTTAATTAACTACCCAAAGATATATATATATTTTTTACTTCTTTCATCATGGATTTATTTTACCGTTAGTAGCTCTTTTAACATGTAATATTTATATATAAAAAACACTGGGTGAAGAATATAGGTGTTTAATTTTAGTTATGACTTTACCTCTAAATAGCTACTTGGACTTAACCCAAATCACTTCACATTTGAAGAAAAATTCACCATCTGCAAAATAAGGAAGTTAAATTATACGTTCTTTCTACTTCTAAAATTTTATATTACTGGATGGATATACTTCATAATAGCATAGAAACTGTGGTTATGGTGTTTTTCTCATGAAGATATATCTATGAATAGAAATACATGAATAATTGAAGTATAATGAAGTGATATTAGGATATTTGCTATAGTATCTGTCCCTAGATCATTCATTATAATGGGTTCTGCTGCCCTACAGTTCCCTTTTCACCATTCTTCACAAAAAGAATGCAAAATCTTTGAACACATTGGAATGGAAAGAAAATAAAATAAAATAACCTGGTGTAAGACATGAAAAAAATGAGTAAGCCTGTTAGGTAGATGTGAAGGACCCAGTAGAAGTCACATCAAGCAACTCACGAAGTCGCAAATGAACGTGATACATCTTTGCAGAACGCCAGTCTTACTTAAAGGTTGAAATAGAATATTAAGCAAGTTAATTGCTACAAAATATTAAGCTTGTTGTCAGTATACCTAAATGAATGAATATCTTATGGGGCATGATGAAAAATTCAAAGACTTTTTAATGTAAAATAAAATAAAAATAAAAATTCTTCATTAATTATTGCTCTGCTTCAGGGTACTATCAAATAATTACTGTTATGAATTTACAGCCTCATTTAATTAGAAAAGTTTGGTATAGTCTAGAAATATGCTGACATAATACCTCCAAAATGCTCCTGTTAGTAAGAAACTTAAAATGTTAAGTATATATAACATTCCTGTAAATTTAGGTGTTATCTCACAATACAGTCAGAGAATTCCTCATGGTTGAAAATCAAAAATGCATTCCTTTAATCAATGATTAACTATGATAGGAATTTCCCTTTCACCATAAATATATAGAAAACTGGACAAAATAGATAAAAACAACTGTTTTCAGAATGGGCAATATATTGCAGAGGATTGTGATCCCTGAGAAAGAAACTGCTCCTAGGCAATAGCCAGAGGAGTTGGTAGGTACCCAGGCACCCTTGCTGTCTCTTTGAGTGAAGAGACAGAGATCATATTTTGACAAATACTAAACTCTCTAGAATATTCTGGGCAGAATATCAGGAATGGGACCCCTGAACAGAGAATGATCCCTAGAGATCTGCAGTAGAGTCTGTTTGAGTCTTACTCTGAATACCATAAAGTGCAGGGAATTAGGGCTTGAAATTCCCCAAGATCAAGGAAAGAGCCACCGGTAAAACCACTAGTAGGTCAAATCATTCCCAGAGCACATAGGGATGGGAAGTGTTTGCATTTCCACCAGTCTGAGTCAATGCATCTCACAATGCACAGAGCACTAAAGGTCATGCCCTAATACTGGGGCTAGATTAGCTCTAGATAGACCAAAAGATGTTTAAAAGCAAATCTCTAAAAGATAAAAATAATGATTTATATGTGTGCTGGAACAAAGTTTAGTAGGGTTTGAATACATTAATAGCAGCCAAAACACAGAATCCATGATGTACAGCATCCTAACCAAAATAATTGACAAATGGCAAAGCAGAAAATATGAAGTATAAACAAAAAAAATAAATTAATAGAAATTTCAGAGAAGTTGGAATAAGGAGATGAAAACCTCAAAACAGCATTATAAATGTTACTTTGCTCATTGATATAAAGGAAACATTAACATAATGAGAAGAGAGATGAAAGATATGAAAATATATGAATGGAACATTTATACATTAAAATACAATATTTGAAATTTAAAAATGATCAGAATAATTAGAAGAAATCAATATTGCAGAATAAAATGTCCGTGAGCCTGAAGATATGCCAACAGATATTATCTTAAATGAAAAAAAAAAAAATACTGAGCATGAAAAAAAATAAATAGACCCACAGTGACTTGTGGAAT
The DNA here is from genome assembly GCA_963575035.1 of Avahi laniger. Classification (NCBI taxonomy): domain Eukaryota; kingdom Metazoa; phylum Chordata; class Mammalia; order Primates; family Indriidae; genus Avahi; species Avahi laniger. The sequence continues at coordinate 10,359 of CAUYSK010117540.1, forward strand.
ACATATGCTATTGGAATTCTAAAATAAAATGTGGAGGGGTAAAATAATTTTTAAAGAAATGATGACCATAAATTTTATAAATACGATTTAAACTGTAAAATCTCAGATTCAAAAAGGTAAAAAAACTTTAAAAATTAACGTAAAGCACATCAAGCACATCAAATTGCTGAAAGTAATTAATAGAGGGAATCTACTAAAACAACTAAAAAATAACAGCAAAAACAAACATTATATAGAGAGAAGGAAAGATAAGAATTAAATATCCAGAAGTCTATATAACCAGTAAAAGTATCTTTAAAAAATGTGAATAAGTCAGATGTTTTAAAGAATGAAATTTGAGAAAATTCTTCATTAACTGACCTGTAGTACAGAAAAGTTTTTAAAAATTCTTTAAATAAAACGAAAATAATACCAAATGGAAATTTGTATGAACACAATTGAATTAATGATGTTATAAATATGTGAGTTCATATAAGAGACAGTATTCCTTGTATTTAATGTCTGTAAAACATAATAGTAATAATCTGATTTAAAATAGGCAATAGACATTTATCAATAGAAGATATACAAATAGCCAACAGGTATATGAAAAAATGCTCAACATCATTTGTCATCAGAGAAACGCAAATGAAAACTATTACTACAATGAGATATCATCTTGTCCCACTTAAAATGGCTTTTATCAGAAATACAGGCAAAAATGAATTCTGACCAGGAAGTGGAGAAAGAGAACCCTGAACACTGTTGGTGGGAAAGTAAATTAGTACAACCACTATGGAGAACTATATGAGGGGTCCTCAAAAAACTAAAAATAGAACTACTATATGACCAAGCAATCCTACTGCTAGGTATACATCAGTATATCAAAAAGATAACTGCACTCCCATATTTATTGCAGCCCTATTCACAGTAGTCAAGATTTGGAACCAAACTTAGTGTCTATTGATTGATGAATGGATAAAGAAATTGTGGTACATGTACAAAGTGAAGTATTATATAGCCATAAAAAGAATGAAATCCTGCCATTTGCCACAGCATGGATAGAATGGAAAACATTATGTTAAGTAAAATAAGCCAAACACAAAAAGGCAAATTGTGCATGTTCTCACTCATATGTGGGGGCTAAATATTAAAAATAATTGATCTCATGAAGACAAACAGATTATGGTTATTAGAGTCTGAGAAGAGTAGTGGAGAGGAGAAATAAACTGGAGATGGTGAATTGGTGTGAAAATTGTTAGTTAGAATGAACAATATTTGATAGCACACCAAAGTGACTGTAATCAACAATAAATTAGGGTTTACTTTAAAATAACTAAAACTGTGGATTTGGAATGTTCCTAACACAAAGAAATGATAAATGCTTGAAGTGATAGATACCCCAATTACCCTGATTTTATTAATACACATTATATGTCTATATCAAAACATCACATGTATCCTATAAACATATACAACTATTATATACCTATAAGAACAAAAAAATTTTTAAAAATTTTAAAAGATAATAGTTTATTGTGGGTTTATAGCAGATGTAAAAGTAAAATGAAGCCAAAAATACCACAAAGTATTAGAGAAGGAAAATGGAGTATATTACGGTATATTACTGTAAGGACCTTTCACCATACGTGAAGTATGATATTACTTCAAGGTAAACTGTAGTAAGTTAAAGATGTATATCATAAACCCAAAAGCTACCACTAAAAAGAGTTGTAGGTAATAAATCAATGGTGGACATGGAGTGAAATCATAAAAGCACTCACTCAATCAAACAGAAAGAAGAAAAAGACAGAAGTAAGAAGAAAAAAGAATTGCACAAAATATTCAACAAAAACAAGATGGTAGATATAAAAACATTTTACTAGATGTAAATGGTCTAAACCAGAACTATTCAATATAAATATCATTTGAGCTACAAATATAATTTTAAGTTTGCTGTTAATATTATCTACATTAGAAAATAAAAAGGCTAATTTAACTATTTTATTTTAAATAAATATTTTTAAATATTATTTCAGTATGTAATCAACATAAAAATAACTAATGACTTTTTGGATAAATCATTGAAATCTAGAGAGGATTTATCACTTATTACACATATCTCAGATATCATTTTTGGCTAGCAACATTTCAAAAACTCAATAGGTACACAAGGCTAGTGGCTACCACATTGAATAGTACAGGTCTAAATGCATCCATTAAAAGGCAAACATAGTCATATTAATTTTTCTAAAAAAGACAAAACTGTATGCTATTTACAAAAAAAAGTGATTAAAAATAGGTATAGATAGGGCAAGACCAAAAAATGAAAAAAAAAATACCAGAAAAATACCAACTCAAGAATGCTAGAGTGAAAATATTAATATCAGACAAACTAGGCTTTAGAACAAGAGATATTACCAGGGATAAAGTGGGACATTTCATAATGATAAAGGGCACATTCATTAAAAATGCTTAATTAACTAATTTGTCTAGGTGCATAGCAGCCTCAAATAGATGAAGAAGCAAAACCAATGGAAACTTCTGAAGTGATTGTGCAATTACAAGATATTTAAGATTATATATACAGACATATGAATATACCCATGTGTGGCTATTAAGTTTTGGAAATGTTGCTAGCCAAAACAGATATCTGAGATAAGTACTGTAAGTGTTAAATGCACTACAGATTTCAATGATTTAGAAAAAAAAATATATCATTGATGGTTTATATATTGATAACATGATGAAATAATATTTAAATATAAGCATATATGTGAGAGTGAACGTTTATCTTTTAAATCATAATATATTCATATGGATATAAGGTTAATATGACAAGAATATTTATTTTGCTTGTAATGGTACAAATCATCTGAAATACTATGTATTCTATGCACTGAAGACAGCAATGCATTTATACTATGTGACTTTAATAAATGCACACTTTTAGGTCTTTTCTATGTATAAACTTTCTGTCTTGCATACCAAGGTATAGTAAAACATGCTCTGTGCATTTTCATGTATGAGTTCCTCTTATATTTATTTTCATTTTTCATTATCCATTTCATAGATAATAGAACAAAAGTTACTGCTATACGTGGGTTTTAATGAAAAGACCTATATAACAGCAAGTTATCCATTATATTTCAATTTTCCTCTTAGAGGTTGTTTCCATCAATATATAATTTTCACAGGAATAGATGAAAAAATGAAGGAAAGTATAATCCCTGCATATATTATCACTAACTGCAAATAGCAGTTGACGATATGGAAATAAACAAGGATCTTTAGGCCTTAGAAAAATTCATTGTAAATAATTAAGTAATAAATAAAAATTAATAGGCCGGGCGCGGTGGCTCACGCCTGTAATCCTAGCACTTTGGGAGGCCGAGGCGGGCGGATTGTTTGAGCTCAGGAGTTTCGAGACCAGCCTGAGCAAGAGCGAGACCCCGTCTCTACCAAAAATAGAAAGAAATTAATTGGACAGCTAAAAATATATAGAAAAAATTAGCTGGACATGGTGGCGCATGCCTGTAGTCCCAGCTACTCAGGAGGCTGAGGCAGAAGGATCACCTGAGCCCAGGAGTCTGAGGTTGCTGTGAGCTAGGCTGATACCATGGCACTCACTCTAGCCAGGACAGCAAAGTGAGACTCTGTCTCAAAAAAAAAAAATAATAGAGTGAGAAATGATAAATATTATAAAAGCTGAAAATTGTTAAAGATATATTGAAAATACTGAAGTTATGATTCCTAGAAGTTAGGCAGTCAATGAATACAGGTAAGACTACAAGCATGACAATTGATTATGCATTATATGTGGGAATTGACCATGTTTTATCATCTATAATATTTCAACCATGATTCATTTTGACAGTGGAATTAGAAACTTTCTCAAAAAGCTTTTCAGTTACAGATATATCAGTTCAACTACAGACTTGTATCAATAACAAATGAAAATAATTAATACTTCATAACTTATAAGAAAGGTACAATATAAATAGATGTGTGCATGTGTGCACTTCATTTTCTTCTTCGATTATAAGAATATTTTTAAACTTTACATTTATCAACATCTTTACTGGTTTATATTGTAGGGAAGTGATATAACAATTATGCTGACATCTTCATTACATAAACTGATTATTTTTAGATGTTTAATAAGTTTATTATAACTATAAATTAATTTTAAACTTTATATGTAAAATAGATAAAAAATATCAATTGCAACTATGCACCATTGAAATGTTTAATTTCTGAATTGAAAAATATAAAATAGCCAGTATATTTTAATGAAAAGCAAGGATAAATTGGTTTGTAGAAATTACATTAGAAGACAGAAATACTCTGTGTCAAAGCACAGGCTTGTTGCTCTAATGAATGATCTCATTAATATTTCATAATAAACTCTTAAAAAATATATCAATGATCATTTTACACAGGAGGTAACTGATACTGAAAGATTTCAGGTAGCTTGCACAAAATCACACTTATTTTTTTCTAAGCATAATTCCCTTGTATTTCAAGTGTATATCCCTTTCTCACTAAACATAATCTAGATTTTGATTTTAAGTGAGAGATGTGCTGCTCTTCCTTTCATTGGGAACTTAGAGGCCATTGTAGGTTATTAATTGGCCTGATTTCAATATTGTCTCTCAGGGAATAGGCAGAGTGGTGGAGAGGGAAAGAGATAGGGGAAGGGCTGGTGAGTGCAGCAGTCAGAACACACACAACATTTATCAATTAAGTTTGACATCTTATATGGATGGGGTTCATGGCACCCCAAAACAATTACAATAGTAATGTTGACTGTCACTTATTATAGATCATCATAATGGATATAATAATGAAAAAGTTTGAAATATTGCAAGAATTACCAAAATGTGACACAGAGACATGAAGTGAGCACATGCTATTAGAAAAATGGTGCCACAGACTTGCTCAATGCAGGATTACCACAAATTTTCAATTTATTTAAAAAATGCAATATCTTTGAAGTGCAATAAAATGAGATATGCCTATAGTCAAACATATACAGCTGGATTAATCCTTCAAAATAGTGACAGCACAAAGACTGTAGCTGCTTGCTGCTCTTACAAGGTAAATAAAGAATGAACATTGGAGTTTAAAAGATCATGTTTTGAATCCTGCTGGTCTTCTATAAAATATCTGACCTCCAGAATGTTACTTTTCTTTTTGTAGCATGTTTACTCATTTATAAAAGAATAAATATTATGCATGATTTTCTGGCTTTCTCTGAAAATTACATAAATTGTGTCAAGAGCTTGGCTTCCAACAAAGACTTGAAAAATAAATTTAAATATATTTTCTCTTTTCTCCCTAGTTTTGAATTACTAATTAAATATATTACAGGTTACCCTAAAGAAAATATATGCTTCCTACAGTCAGAAAACTTTAAAAAACTTTAATTTCTTTTTGATTATTAACTAGACGGACATGGATAGGTGATTAATTTAAAAGTTTAGATCAATGCTAAATGATAAAGGTCTTTCTCTTGATAGACATTTCTGTTTTTATGAAAATATTTACACATATCTTTTGTTAAAAGATCCATCTAAAAAATGAAAAAGTTTCAATAGATGTATTGTCCTTCCTAGTGAAACATACGGTTTCTGATTTATACACGATTTTATGTTAAGTTATAAAATTCAAGCATATTGGGTTGAATCATTATCAAACGTTAAAAATATTAGGAGATTTTGACTAATAAGTTTTCCATTATACATAACTAAATCACTAATTATAAACACATAATAATAAATATAGTTCATAGTTGATTTTATATCTTAGAACATTTCAGCTGTCCCTGGTATGACTGTTTCTTTGTCAAAACTGTGCCTAGAACAGGACCAAGTTCAGTTGTTTTAATGAGGTCTCTGCAGCCGCCAGTGCAGTCTGTGGTGCCTCAGGCAGAGGTCTTGGCCTCTTGGCACCTAGCAGCTGTATATTTAATTGTTTAATTCATGTCTGGTACAAAAGCAAAACAAAACAGAACAAAAAACTCATGAAACTAGGTGTGTTGAGTGACAGATACCAATATATACATGGAAAAATGAAATTTATGAAATGAAAAATGACATAAAAACAATCATTAATATTGCATAGCTTCAATGTTACATTTGAAGATATGTTATTTATGGAGCCTGATATCATTATTTGAAGAAAATTACCTCTTACAGTATCATTTTCAAAAGGTAATCTGAGATTGAATTTTGCAGTGTAGGTGTAAGGTATATCGACTATCTTCTAATTCTGCAAGTCCAATTCATTCCAAATAATAGGTTCCACTGATGGAAACTCATTTTCTTATTTCATATGTGTGAAATGTAATAACACCTAACACCAAGATCTGGTATACATAAATCAATATTTTCAACTGTAAATGTTGTTTTCCCTACAGGCTTTGCTACTTTTGATTTAAGAATCATCATGGTTCAAAGTACAGGTTTATTTCTTACAGAAGCTGCTTATTAGTGGCAAAATAATCACCCAGGCACAAATCAGTGAATAACTCTCCCTTTGGATAGTTGTATATTAAATTGAAATCTATGCAATATCCCCATTAAAAGATTGTTTATTACCAGATGGATTCACAGCCCTATTCTACCAGACTTAACAAAAAAGAATTGGTACTTATTCTACAGAAATTTTTCTATAACTTAGAGAAGGAGGGAATCCTCCCTGACTCATTCAATGAAGCCAGTACCACCTGGATACCAAAGCCAGGAAAGGACACAACAAAAAAGAAAACTATAGACCAATATCCTTTATGAACACAAATGCAAAAATTCTTAACAAAATACCAGAAAACCAAATTCAACAGCACATCAAAAAGATACTTTATCATGATCAAGTGGGTTTCTTCCCAGGGATACAAGGATGGTTCCACATATGCAGATCAAGAAATGTGATTCACCACATAGATAGAAGCAAAAACAAAGACCAAATGGTTATCTCAATAGATGCAGAATAAAGCATTCCATAAAATCTAGCACCTTTTCATGATAAAAACCCTCAACAAACTAGGCATAGAAGAAACATACCTCAAAATTATAAAAGACATATGACAAACCCACTGCTAAGATTGTAATAAATGAGGAAAAGTTAAAAGCATTCCCCCAGTGAAGTGGAACAAGATGTGGGTGTCCACTATCACCCACTTCAACTTAACATAGGACTTACTGGAATTCCTACCCAGAGCAATCAGGCAAGAGAAAGAAATAAAAAGCATCCAAATCAGGAAAGGAGATCAAACTATCCCTGTTTGCTGATGATATAATCTTGTATCTAGGAAACCCTAAAGATTCCACAAAAAGACTCATAGATTTGATAAATAAATTCAGCAAAGTCTCAGAATACAAAATCAGTGTTCACAAATCAGTAGCATTTCTACATGCTGTAATAATAACAGTCAAGCTGAGAGACAAATGAAGGACTTAATAGCATTCACAATAGCTACAAAGAAAATAAAATACCTAGGAATATGCTTAGTCAATCAGGTAAAAGATCTTTCCAAGGAGAACTACAAAACATTGATGGAAGAAATCGCAGATGACACAAACAAATGGAAAAAACATCCCCTGCTCATGGATTGGCAAAATCAACCTCATTAAAATGTCCATACCACCAGAGGTGATCTACAGATTCAACACAATACCCATAAAAATATCAACTTCTTATTCCACAGACCTAGAAAAAAATAATCCTAAGCTTCATTTCGAATGAAAAAAGATCCCAAATAGCTGAAGAAATCCTAAGCAAAAAGAACAAATCTGGAGGTATCGCATTACTAGATTTCAAATTATACTACAAGTGAATGCCACAAAAATAGCATGGCACTGGCATAAAATTAGTAACATAGACCCATGGAACAGAATAGAGTACCCAGATATAAAACCATCCACCTCCAATCAACTGATCTTTGACAAAGCACACAAAAATATACACTGGGGCAAGGAAGCCCTATGCAATAAATGGTGCTGGGAAAATTGGATAACCACATTCAGAAGAATGAAACAGGACCCCTATCTCTTGCCATACACAAAAAGGAATTCAAGATGGATAAAGGACTTAAATGTAAGGCATTAACCCACAAAAATTCTAGTAGAAAACATCGGAAAAACTCTTCCAGACATTGGCTTAGGGAAAGAATTTATGACGAAGACCCCAAAGACAAATGTGGCAGCATCAAATATAGATAAATTTGACTTAATTAAATTAAAAAGTTTCTACACAGCAAAAGAAATAGTCAACAAAGTGAAGGGAAAACCTATAAGAAGAAGGAAAACATTCACAAACTATACATCTGACAGAGGACTACTATCCAGAATCTACAAACAACTCAAACAAATCAGCAAGATAAAAACAACTCCATCAAAATGTGAGCAAAAGATATGAAGAGAAGTTTTTAAAACGAAGATACAGAAATAGCCTAGAAATATACAAAAAAATGATCAAGATCACTTATCATCAGGGAAATGCGAATTAAAACAACAATGAGAAAAAAAAAACTACAATGAGATACCACCTTACACCTGAATGATCATTATTAAAAAGTCAAGAAATAGTAGATGCTGGTGTGGGTGCAAACAGAAAGGAATGCTTATACACTACTGGTGGGACTGCAAATTAGTAAAACCTCTCTAGAAAACAGTATGGAGATTCCTCAAAGAAATAAATCTAGACCTACGATTTTTTTCTAGCAATCCCACTGCTAGGTATCTACCCAAAGGAAAAGAAGTCACGTTATAAAAAAGAAGACACCTGCATTTGAATGTTTAGCACAGCACAATTTACAATAGCAAAGACATGGAAACAAACTAAGTGTCCATCAATTTACAAGTGGATAAAGAAAATGTGGTGTGTGTAGGGTGTGTGTGTGTGTGTGTGTGTATCATGGAGTACCACTGAGCCATAAAAAGGAATGAAATAATGTTGTTTACCACAACCTGGATGGAACTGGAGACCATTCTCCTAAAAATCGAAAACTGAACACCACATTTTCTCACTAATAAGTAAGACCTAAATGATAGGAACACATGGGCACAAAGAGACTTAAAAGGTCATTGGAAACTAAGAATGGAGGAGTATGGGGGGAGGTGTGGGATTAAAACTTACCTACTGGGTACAATGAGCACTCTTCTGGTGACAGGCACACCAAAAGCCCTGATTTAAGCGTTATAAAAGGTATCCATGTAAAAAAACATTTTACCCTTAATATTTTGAAATTAAAAAAAATTGTTTATTTACTGGGGGCATAAATAAAGTCATTAAAGAGAACTAACGATGAATTTAATTTGAGACATCAAATGAGCAAAATATTGTGCAGGGGCTAGGATGTTAATGTTATGATAATGTTATGCTATGTTAAGTGCAGTTAATCTTGCATTTCCAAGGATATGAAGCATAATAGATGCTTTCCTTGAGGGCTAATTATGAGACATTTTAATGGTTTTAATTCCCCTCTATATCCTTAAGATAAAACCATTATGCAAAAATAAGGTTGGAACAATTTAAAGATGGAGTAGTCAGTTATTTATCCCATTATGTTAGTGAGCAAATTATCCTGGCCATAGAATCTCACTGAAATGTTAAAACATTTGATTAGATCAAATGAAGGCTATTTGACAATAAAGCAAGTTGACAGGTGCTCTTAAAATGAATACACCTATTTTAATTTCCATTGCATCTAACCACTATTCTTAGACATAAATTTTGTTCGATAGAGAATATAAATCTCTGTAAGTCAAATTTTCAAGTGGACTGGTTTTAGCCATTTACTGGTTTTGTCACTGAATATTGAGTTTAATAAAATATCGGATGTATGATCACTATATTATTTTATTGTGGGATAAGTGGACTTCATAGCAGTTTGGGGTCAGGCACATCTTTTCTCACCTCCTAATATAGATCCCAGGTGCGATAGAGCTGTAATTTGCTATTCTCTAGTTTTTTATTGTTTTTGTTTTTTCTAATGATTGTGTGTGCATGTGTGCATGTGCATGTTTCTGGTTCACACACAGGCTATTTTCCTAGCGTCAACAATAGTTGGGAATTTGATTTTATAATAATGTGTTTTTTTCTTCATTGAATGGTGGAGATTGAGTATCTGATGGGTGAGAGACAAAATAATACAGTTAGGCTTTTAGTTTGTTTGCTGTGAATTAAAATCGATTAATAATTTTATGTTAACTTTAGAGGAAGAACAGCTCTAAAATATAATATATGTAAAATAATATAGAACACAATTTCTGTTAAGTATTATAATAGTTAAGTGTATACTAAGAGCAATAGTTAAAGGGAAATATAAATATTTGTGTGGGTTTTTTTCCAAATTAATAAGAGAGTAGTTTCATCCTAAAAAAAAGAAAGACAAATCAAAAAAAAAAAAAAGTGCTAGCTATTTGGTCCAGAACATAAAAGAACACAGTAAAAAACAAATGTTGAGCTAGGTTAGCAAATTGTAGAAAGTTTGAGAGAAGAGAATTTTATTGATTTTTATATAATACCTGAATTTTTAAAGACATCTTTCATAGGTTAAAATTTTGGCAAAGTTTTCTTATAAGCTCTTTATTTTAATAAAATTAATATGTCAAAGTTTTTCTGCCAAATATTATATTAATGAGAAACTTGGATTTGGCTTTTTGTCTGTTAAAATGATAAATTGGTCTTAGAATTATCACTTTACAAAGGGTAATAAATGGTAATTTTTTTCCCATCCATGTAAACTATAGTGTGAGTAGATTTTCTGTATTTTACAGAACAATGGTGTTTGCTTTGAGTTGACCTATGCAATGATTAATTTTATGCATCAACTTGACTGGGACATTGGTACTCAGACATTTCACCAAACATTATGCTGGGTGTGTCTGTGAGGGTGTTTCTGGATGAGTTTATCATTTGAATTGGTAAATTGAATAAAGCAGATTATCCCCAATAATGTAGGTGAGCCTCCTCCAATCAATTGAAAATCTGAATAGAACAAAAAGGCTAAGAAGGAACTTTTTCTAGATGATTGCTTGAGGTGGAACATAACTCTTTCCTGCCTTCATACTTGCACCGAAATAGCAGCTCTTCTAGAGCCTCGAGCCTGCTGACTTTCTGACTTTGAGAATGGAATGTACAACAGTCGCTTTCCTGGTTCTCATGACTTTGTACTTAGACTGGACATATACCAGTGGCTCTTCTGGGTCTCCGGCTTGTAGATATTGGGACTTCTCATCCTCTATAATTACATGAGCCAGTTCCTTACAATAAATCTCTTTCTATACATTCTGTTGTTTCTGTTTCTTTGGACAACCTTGACTAATACAACCTAATTATGTGTTTGAGATTAAAAACAGCAACAACAACGTTTTTTTATATGAGAATAACATAAGATTTCTTACAATAATAATAGTAGCTTCTCTTAGGTTCATTTTAAACTATTTTATTGTTACTTTTATTAAATATCCAAGTGTTTTAAATCTACTCAGTGTTCTATTTTAATCAAGCAAAATATTCTGTTAACTTTCTTATATTATTTTCTCAATACTGGATCCTAAATTTAGAAAAATAAAAACAAAAACAATATTTCTCTTACATTTAAAACAATCTTTAAGTTTATTCCCAAATTCCTGGAAAATTGCAAAGATTTATTCTTTTGTCTTATAAAATAGATGCTAGAAATAATTAGGATTACAGCACACTCACTATTTCTTCATTAGGTGAAAATTATTGCAAAAGCTTCATAGGAAGAGTTATTAAATAAGAAGAGATGATAAGTCTTCCCTAAATTAACTTTTTATAAGTAAAATGTTAATAATGTAAATATTTCAGAAATTTAACACTTTACATTGTGCATATAGAGATTTGTTAATGTTCCTCATTGTCCACAACATATTTTTATCTTCAAGAAGAAAAGCTGAGCAAGTCCTTACAAAATGGCTATGTACTGTATTCCAATAGAAAATTTTACTCTTGTGCATTCTTATATTATACTGTAATAAATTAACCACAGAATTTAGTCTTTATTATCTATAGTTAACTTCCATTTATGCTGATATTTGTCTAAAGGCTGTAGTACGCTACAGGCCAGCATGTGTGTCTTCAGAAAGCACAGTCTCTGAGCCTCATATAAACTATAGGCACTTTTATCTATCATCACAATAGTCTTCCAAGCAGATATTTTTTTATACAAGTTTCAAATTTACCAATGAACTGAATCAAGTTTCTCAGAATTATTTTATGTTCTGAAGCAGACATTCCACATAAAAGAAGACTGTTGAACAAAAATTACATAGGGCAGAGAAAAAAACTGGAGAAAGAAATTTAATCATAGATATCATTTGGAGAATCATTCTTGTTATTTAACATTCTATTTTTAAGGATATATAGTAAAGTGCTTTCTTTTTTTTCTTAAACTATCTCTAACCTTCAATGTGGTAATCTTTATTTCTATAAACCAAATTAAAATATTTTAAGTGGCTTCTGATTCTCACTTGTCAATCAAATTTTAGAAACAAATACTGTTGTTCAATCTCCTTATATTTCAGATTTGATAAGAAATATTTTCCATTTTTTTTAAAAAACCAGAACTGTTGAACAAATCATTTTGATTAATGTGTAACTAAAGTCATATTTGTGAATAATTCACATTGGATTAGTTCTAATAATCCACTATTAAAGGACAATGGTTTCTTTTATATATGAGGAGCTAATGTCTACAATGTCTTCCCAGAGAAACTGTCCTGGTATCTAATGCAGAGGATCCCAGCTTCACAAATTTTAAGGAAAGTCATGTTTTGGCGGACAGGCCAGGAACCCTTAAAAATTTAGGAGACCTCGAGAATAAAAAAATTCACTTGAAATGTATAAGGCCCACTGCAGAAATCTGGTGAAGAAAGCTTCTTGGGCTTGGTTTCCTAGCCGAGGGATATAAGAGTAAATAGTGGAGGCAATCTAAAGTAAACATTAACTTTCCTTTTAACATCTTTATTGAAACATAATTCATATAGCATAAATTTACCCATTTACTGTGCACAATTTCATAGGGTTTTAGAATATTCACCTAGTTATGCAACCATAAACACAATTTAAGTTTGGAACATTTCCATCACCCCAAAAAGAAATCCCACACCCAATAGCAATTATTTTCTAACTCTTCCCCATCCTGAGCCGTAGACAACTATTAATCTACTCTCTGTCATTATAAATTTTTCAATTCTGATAATTTCATATGAATGGTATCATAATTAATATGGTCTTTTGTGACTGGATTCTTTCACTCAGCATAATGTTTTCAAGTGGTTGTGCCATTTTTCATTCCAACTAACACTGAAGAAGGATTCAAAATTGTTAAAACCCATGCTCACAATTACTACTGTTTTTTGCTCCCATTACAGCTATTCTAGTGGATGGAAGTAGTATCTCATTAGTTTTCTCTAATAGCTAATGATATTAAGCATCTTTTTATGTATGTATTTGTTATTTATGTATCTTATTTGAAGAAATGTTTATTGAAATCCTTTGCTCATTTTTAAAAATTGGGTTGTCTTTTTATTATTAATTTATAAGAGTATTTTATAAATTCTTGACACAAATACCTTGCGATATATATGATTTGTAAATTTTTTCCATTCAGTTTGTTGCATTTTCACTTTTTGATGACACCATTTATAGCAAAAAAAGTATTAATTTTTAAGAGTCCATTTTTTTTATTTTGTCACTTGTGCTTAAATTTCACCTAAGAAAAGATTTTCCAACACGTCATAATGATTTACTTCTATGTTTTGTTCTAAGCATGATATAGTTATTTGGATCTTACATCTAGCTTTATGATCATTTTAAATTAATTTCTGTGAGACAAAGTTTAAACTTTATTATTTAACATTTGGTTGTCCATTTGTGTCAACATCATTTGTTGAAAATTCAATGTTTTTCCTCCATTTTGTTGCCTTAGCATCTTTGTCAAAAATCAATTAATCATAAATGTAAGATTTTATTTCTGGCCTCTTGATTAAAAGATAATTCACCATGATCAAGTGGGTTTTATCCCAGGGATGCAAGGATGGTTCAACATACAAAATTAATAAAAGTGATTCATCACATAAATAGAATAAAAACAAAAACCACATGATTATCTCAATAGATGCAAAAAACATTTGACAAAATCCCACATTCCTTTATGATGAAAACTCTCAACAAACTAGGCATAGAAGGAATATACCTCAAAATTATAAAAAGCCATATATGACAAACCCACAGGCAGCATCATACTGAACAGGATAAAGTTGAAAGTGCTCCGCCTAATAACTGGAACAAGATAAGGAAGCCCACTTTCACCACTTTTATTCGACATAATACTGGAAGTCCTAGCCAGAGCAATCAGGCAAGAGAAAGTCATAAAAGACATTCAGATTAAAAAAGAGAAAGTCAAATTATCCCTGTATGCTGACAATATGATATTATTTTTAGAAAACCCAAAAGAGTCCTAGAATTCAGAAATGAATTCAGTAACATCTCAGGTTTCAAAATCAATGTATATAAATCAGCATTCCTACATACTGATAACAACCAAGCTGAGAATCAAATCAAGAACTCAATACCATTTATAATAGCTGGAAAAAAAAACCTAGGAATATACTTAACAAAGGAGGTGAAATTACTGTACAAGAACTATTATACAAAACATTGATGAAAGAAATTGTAGCTGACACAAACAAATGTAAAACCATCCCATGCTTGTGAATTGTTCAAATGTCTCTACTGCTCAAAGAAATCTACGGAGTCAATGCAATTTCTTTCAAATTACCAATGTCATTTTTCATAGAATTAGGGAAAAAAACCCTAAAATTCATATGTAATAAAAAAAAATCCTGAATAGCCAAAACAATCCTAAGCTAAAAGAACAAATCTGGATGCACTACATTACCTGACTTCAAATTATACTACAAGGCAACAATAATCCAAACAGTATGGTACTAGCATAAAAGTAGACACCTAGACCAATGGAACAGAAGAGAGAACCCAGAAATAAAGCCAAATACATACAAATAACTGATCTTCAACAAAGCAAATCATACACTGGGCAAAGAACACAATATCCAATAAATAGTGCTGAGAAAAATGGAGAGACACATGCAGAAAAATAAAACTGGATCCCTTTCTCTCACCATATATAAAAATTAACTCAAGATGAACTAAAGACTTAAATGTAAGATCAGAAATCACAAACAGAAGAAAACCTTGGAAAACTATCCTCAATTTTGTCCAAGGTAAAGAATTTATAACTAAGATCTCAAATGCAAATACAACAAAAATGAACATAAATATTAATAAACATGATTTAATTAAACTAAAAAGCTCTGACAGCACAGGATATAATCAACAGGGTAAGCAGACAACCTACAGAATGAGAGAAAATATTCACAAGATAAACATCTGACAAATGCCTAATATTGAGAATATATAAGGAATTCAAATCTGGAATAAAAAAGAAATGAATAGCACCATTAAAAAATGGGCAAAAGACATGAAAAGACATTTTTCAAAACAAGAGACAGTCAACAAATATATGAAAAAATATTCTACATCACTAATCATTAGAGAAGTGAAAATTAAAACCACAATGAGATACCACCTTATCCCTGTCAGAATGGCCATTACTGAAAAGTCAAAAGACAATAGATTCTAGTGTTGATGTGGTGAAAATGGATTGCTTATACACTGTTAGTGAGAATGTACATTAGCACAATCTTTATGGAATACAGTATGGAGATCTCGAAGAACTAAAAGTAGATCTACCATTAGATCTAGCAGTCCCACTACTGGGAATCTATTAATACTAAAAGGAAAAAGACACCTGCATGCATTTGTTTATCACAGCACAATTCACAACTGCAAAGATACGGAACCAACCAAGATGCCCACCAACTAATGAGTGAATAAAGAAAATGTGATGTATACACATGCACACACACACACACACATCATCACTACCACCACACTATGGAATACAATTCAGCCACAAAAAGGAATGAAATAATTCATTTGCATCAACTTAGCTGGAATGGTAGGCCATTATTCTAAGTGAAGTAACCCAGGAACAACAACAAAAAAAAACAAACAAACAAATACTGCATGTTTTCACCTATACGTGGGAGCTTAGCAACGGATATGAATGTTTATACAGTTACTTAGACATTGGAGACTCAAAAGGGAAGAATGAGGGTAGGGCACAGGATGAAAAATTAACTTTTGGGTACAATGTACACTATTCAGGTGATGGATATATTAAAATCCTAGACTTATCCACTATGTAATTCATCCATGTAATGAAAATCCATTTATTCTCCCTAAATTTATTTCAATAAAAAAAAATCACAAGACAAATAGATTGAATTTTTCCTTTCTGAATTACTCTTCAGAGGGTTCATCCTTGTTCATTTACTCAGACTTCCAGGCTACAAAGATATGTGCAATTTTATTTTTAACAAGTCAGTTCCCTAGGATGTGTCTTTGGGTCAGAACATCTTGTTGTTCAGCCAGAGTTTGGTCAATATGTGCTTAAACTCCTAGTGCCAGTGAGTCTCCTACCCTTTGTTGAAGGATCTGTGTGTAGTTAGGGGAATGTTTTCAAGTCTGCCCATATCCTGCTCTGATTGCTCTTATATAGGTAAACAGCTTTTTCAAATCCCAGCAGTAGTTCTTACTCTGGTGGAGCTCTTCTTGCTTGCCACTTTTCCTAAGAATCCCTACATTTCTGGTTGTTCTGTTTTTAGCTTGTTGTATTATAGAGTTATAAGTGCTTTATTCTCTAGACTTCCACTTTATTTCCAGTATTAAATTGATTATAAATGTCTTGTGCTGAGTTTTATGTCAGGGTAAGCCTAGATGTCTCCCAGATTCTAAACATATTTATAGTTTTGCTTTTTCTGCTGCCCTATCTTGCTTACTCCGCTTTTGTCACCAAGTCGGTACAAAATCCAACATAGTACTTATTTCTGCGAGTTTACCAGCAACACATTTGTGAATCTGTATTTAAGTGGATTTTCCTTTTTTCCCTGCAAATTTGTTAGCTCAGCAAGAGAAGGAATTAAGTCTTTTTCAATTTAAATAGAAAGAACTGTATGAGAAATATAGACAACAGCATTATAGTAAATAAACATGCAAAAATATTAAAGAACATAATATTTTTAAAACTGTCATATTTTGTATAATCTATCACTTAATACCTATATATCTTTGTCTGTATCTAGAGAGAGAGAGAAAGAGATATTTAATAAATGAATAACATTATATATTCTGGCATTTAGTTTGGATTCATAATATTTCCTAAAGAGCTTCCAGGACACTTATAGTATAAATATTTTAGCTCTTTCTATTTTGCTGTAATTATTTTTATATGTATAACTCTGACTGATTTGATCAGAGTTATATATAAAAACATATTTTGTTTATCTTTTTATTCTCAGGCACTTAGCAAATTGTTAAAGTTCATGGTGATATTATAATGTATGTTGCTAAACAATTGAATGAGTAAGTTGAATGAATGTGTTATCTATAATCACTAGTCATTATGTGTTTTTATTTTCCATGTTTGGCATTTTAAATAAAAATACTGTACCTATGATGAAATTACAAAAAGTATCAATATTTCATTAAGACAAACAATTATCACAAGTTGAATTGTAGACTATGTGGGTTTTGATTTATTTGTACTTTGAAGGAGTGTTTTCATTTTTTTAAATGATATAATACTAGCATATTATATGTCTACTGGCAGTATAAGAATTCCAGAATATTCCTATCAATGACAAAGTCAATATATAATTATATAAGTAACGGATTATCTAGAGTATATTTTTTTTATTTTTAAAAAGTCATTTCTCCACAAATAAAAATAAAATCCTGAGAATTTAGCAATATATATTTCAGAAAAATAGTATTTTCTAACTCATATGCAACCTCTTTTATTCTTAATCCTTTTATCATGCTCCTAATGTTTCCTTTTTTCAATTTTTTTCTAATTATTGTCTCTTGAGAATTAACTTATCTTAAAACCTGACTCTGAACTTGAAACATAGTAACTGTTTAATACAATATTTTCAAGTGTGTAAAGTATAAAAAGCATTTTACAGAAGATATATTTGCCTGTCACTTGCCTGTTTAAATGTCTTGGTAAAAAACTTCTAGTCATATGTACATATAAAAAATAGCTAAACAATAAACATTTAAAAAGTTTTGCTTGTTTTTTTTTAAGTTTTGCTAGAATATAAAAATTGAAAAATGGCAATGCAAAGTTATACCATATGAACATTTATGACTCTGAGCTAACATGATTGTGGATAATTTTATACAGGGAATAATCAGCATACATTCTTCCTTTGAACTCGGTATCAATACGAATTATTATACCTTGACGTATCCTTAAAATTGCCCAATTTTAGCGGACTTCATTTAAAAGTTTTATTTGAAGGATGAAAAATTAATTTGCAGATTTGTGACTTTTTTTCATTTATGTACAACACTAAAGGGTGCATATGAGTGTGCTAGGTTGAACTGATATGAGGAACATTATAGTTATAGCAAAAGTGACAGAGTGGATATACTCAGTGATATGTAGCCAGAGGTCCCAGATTTTCTGTCTACAGAAGTAATGAAGGAAAATCACAGAGATTCTAGAAATATAGGCTCTTGATTCTGTACTTTCTAGAAATGTCCATGTAATATTGTCTAGTAATTAAAATGAGATAAAAATACAACAAAGAAGAAATCAAATAAAATGTGACTCCCATATTACTTTTATGTAATGAATGGGAGATATAGTTTTAATTTTAATAAATTTGTACTTTTCCTCATAAAAGAACAAAGACTTAGATTTCAAAATTATTGCCCTGTATATCATATTATGCAATTTGTCTCCCCCAGGCCTAGAGATGACAAAATGAGACTACTGTAGTACAGGAAATCCAAAGCTTAAGGCAAAATCTTAACAGCTACTAAAGTTTTATGTGTTGGATTCTGCCTTAAGTGCTTCACATAAATAATTCATGTATTAATAATAGTCACAACAAACAAGAAACAAGCAACTAGCTAGATATTATTATCAACATTTTAGAAATGAAGAGACTGAGTCATGATAACTTTACATAAATTTCCATCATCTCAACTCATGTAGTTTGTATTAATATCCTTTGTTCTTAATAATAAAACTATATTTATGCTTAAATTATTTGGAGCTCTACTTCCACTAGACAATGAAATCAATGACATCCTTTAAATGTTTAAAACAAAGTCTAAGTTGCTTAGAGTTATACTAATATCTTTCCTTTCCGAAAATAGAAAAAAAAAATCCTAAAATTACTTTAGAACCACAAAAAGACCCCAAACAACCAAAGCAATCTTGAGAAAGAAAAAGCAGAAGCATCACACTTCCTAATTTCAAACTATATTATAAAAAGTATACAAATGGAAACACTTTAAGATACTGGCATAAATACATAGACATAGACCAATGAAACAGAATCAAGAGCCCATAAATAAACACACACATATGTGGTCAATTGATATTTGACAAGAGTGCTATGAATATACAATGAGGAAAAGATAGTCTCTTCAATAAATGGTGCTGGGAAAACTGGATATTCACATGCAAAAGAATGAAATTTGACCTTCATCTTTACACCACTCTCAAAAATTAAATTGAAATGAATTAAAGTCTTGAGAGAGAGAGAGAAAAAGAGAGAGATTTTGCACGACAAACAATGGACGAAATGAAAAAGCAATGTACGGGCTGGTAGAAAATATTTGTAAACCATATATCTGATAAGGAGTAACTATCCAAAATATATCAGGAACTCATACAACTCAATAGCAAAAACTCAAATAATCTGATTTTTAAAAGGCAAAGAACATGAATAGACATTTTTCGAAAGAAAACATACAAATGTCCATCGGGTACATGGAAAGGCACTCAATATCACTAATCATCAGGGAAATACAAATCAAAACCATAATGAGATATCATCTCACACCATTAGGTTGGCTATTATCAGAAAGGATGAGAGAGAAGTTTTGGCAAAGACATAAAATAAGGAATTCCTTGTGCACTATCAGTGGGAATGCAATTTGGTACAATCGTTATGGAAAACACTATGAATGTTCCTCAAGAAATTGAAAATGAAACTACAACATGATCCAGCAATTCCACTTCTAGGTATATATCCAAAGAAAACAACATGCTTATGTCAAGAGATATCTGCACTCCCAAGTTCATTGTAGCATGTCAAATTCATAAAAACAGAAAGTACAATAGAGTGGTGATTGCCAGGGTTTGGTGGGTAAAAGAAATGGGGAGATGTTGGACAAAGTTACAAGCTTTTAGGTATAACATGAGTAAGTTCTGGGTACCTAATATACAGCACAGGAACTATAGTTAATAATACCTGCATCGTATATTTGAAATTTGCGAAGAAAGTAGATCTTAAATGTTCTCATCACACCAAAGAAAAAATTATGACAACTATGTGAGGTGATGGATGTGTTAATTTACTTAGTTATACTAATCATTTCACAATGTATGTATATCAAAACATCACATTGTATACCTTAAATCTATTCAATTTTGTCAATTATACCTCAATAAAGCTGTAAAAACTAAAACATACACAAAAATAAAAA
This sequence comes from Avahi laniger, assembly GCA_963575035.1. Lineage (NCBI taxonomy): Eukaryota > Metazoa > Chordata > Mammalia > Primates > Indriidae > Avahi > Avahi laniger. Next base: position 31,020 of record CAUYSK010117540.1, read on the forward strand.
AAATATTTTGAATCATTTTTAAATTTCTGTGAAATACTGAAAGTTAAAACATATTATTTTTATTTAACCACTGTAAAGGAAATTTGGCTTAAAATGTATCATGAAAGGAAACATTGATCCCTGTATTCAGTATAGAATCAAATGATCTCTACCTAAATATTACTGTTTCTAAAGCAAAATAATAGTACCACCACCATTAGTTTATCTTTCTTGAAGAAAACGTAATAAATGAAAATTGACTAACACTGTCCAAATTGTACAGCTTCTCTTTTTCGTAATTTTTTATCCTTATATCTCTGATAAACCTCAAGTAAACTAGCAGCATGAAAAATATGAACAAGGAATGATCGTGCTGGAGTTCTAATTAAAATTATTACTCTATAGAGAAAAAATGCTAATTGCACAAATGACAAGCAAAATAAATCAGCAGCATTCCTCTGATTTATACTATTAGTTATGGTTTGCAACTAAAATCTAGTCAATCTCTAATGATCATTTAGGTCAGCTAAGTGCCCCAGGGCTCTGAACAAGTTGATTTCAATCCCTTATATGGCTAAACACTTTATAGAACAAAGTATTTGTCAAATCCTGAATCAGAGTCAATGTGTGTGAAATTGTTTTCAGTGTATCACAAGAAAGACTTTATTTAAAAAAAAAAAAAGACTATATTACCACAATTTTGAAACCATTAAATACATTTAACATAGTCTTTTTCATTCTTCAATTCACTTTAGGTAAATTTTATTTCTAAACATATGAAAATGATTCAAGAACAAAAATGTAAGTTTATCTCTATTTTGTAATAATCATTTAATATCTTGAAACAGATATTTGGTATTAAGATATTGTTAGCTAAATTAATTATCAAAATAATGACTTAGGAAAAATATAACATTTACCTAATTTTTCCAGATCTTATTTTCGAGATCTAAGTTCTACCCCAAGTTATTTATGTAGAAACTTTCATTGAAATTAGTGATAGTTACAGATGGATGTCTAATGGGAGAATATAGCCTCTGGTCTCTTCAAGCTTTGTACTTATAAAGAAAGCTCTAACAATTCAAACAAAACACATTAAGTAATTGGAGTAGAGAAATTGAACAGAGCCCCTGACCTTATTTGGTTAAATTGAGCTATAATCTCAAATAGAATGTCAAGAAATCCTTCACAGTGACAAAAATATGGGAGTTAAAAAAATTACACTAAAGGATGCCATTAAAAATATGGTTTTATTATGCCTTATTTTTTACAATTATGATTGTAAGACTTTTATTCTAGGCCCATTTTTACTTTGTGCATGTAAAAAAAAAGATAATGTATTTTTGCAGTTCAGCATACCTGTTGATGATTTCACAAACAATCATGAATCAACAGCATTGCCAGAGGGGACACAAGTTATATTAACAATGTTATATCATCATCTTTATGTTCATAACTTGACTGGTTTGAGCAGAGTATTTCTATTTTATTATACAGCCTAAAGAGTCAGATGCTCAGCAGCTGAACATAAGTCCCTGGGTCCTTGCTTACTCTCTTTTTAGTTAGGTAACCAGGGACTTAACATTTTCATCTTCAAAGAGTATATAATTTGAATTCATTTGTGACTCAATTAGACTAGCTTCTAGTACATATCAAACATAATATGATGACTGTCAGTGGTACCAAGAGGTTAAAGAATAGTTGTCATATTTATTACTACTAAAACAATCAAATTATTTTTATTTCAAAACCACTTTGGATCAGAGATACTAGGCCACAATCTGTGAGCAGCTGAGAATATATACCAAATATGATTTAAGATTCTAATCAATGTCAAAATTCTTGTCAGAAATCTAGCATTCCTTGAACCATTCTAGTTACTGTATTTCTGGAGCTAGGGTGGGAGACTTAAAATAGTTGGGAACATAGAGATTTGTTTCTAAATAACATTAAAATGTTGTCCACACAGAGATTTCACCACAGTTAAAGTTAAGGGAAACTGAAAGCTCCATGATATATATGGTTATCCAGTCTTAATCCTAACTAGAATAGGTATTCATTGTGATATCAACTGATATAATTTATTTTTATAAAAAAATGACTGTAATATTTATTATGAATACATATAGTTAAGATGAGGGGAGGCTGAGAGTGTATGTACTAAACTTCTCATTTCATGAGAAAAAAATGTCACATAATGTTTCAGGTCAGTTAATCTTATTCCAGGTAAAAAACTAAATTTAGAAGCTCCCAATGATATGGACACAATCTAAAGATATAAAAAAAGACATGTGTCTTAGTCCTAAGTATTTCTAATCCATATCTATATGCATAGGTATCAAATAATTTCACTTTTTCATTGTAAGTAATTGAAAAAATATAAAAATATCAAAAGGATTTTATATTCTTAACACCTTATCAAAATTTAAATGTCACTTTTCCAAATATAAAAGTTGGCTTCTGAGAGATTATTTATTTTTCTTTATTATAATGCAAGCACAATAAATAAATTATTTCTTCCATTTGTGTAAAAATTCAAAGCATAATGATAATGCAAACTAAAACAAAAAAAATTATGGTGCGTCAATTTAGTTATCTCACTCTTAATAGTTGTGAGAAGGAAATATTTTAAAAGATGAACAAAATATTCCATTTAAAATATAATATCTAAAAATAACAAATGTGCACATCAGACTACACATGGGATAAACAACATGATGCATCAATACATGGCCTATTATGTAACAAGTTACAATCACCATTGTGAAAACTAACTTAAAAGACTTAACTTTCACATAATCTTAAGTAAAGCCAATTAAATTCTAAGTATATACGTTTAATATAGCTACAAACAGAAAGTTGCTTAAATTAATTAGAGAAGTTTGGGGAATGGCTATGTCAAGGATTCAAAAAGTTCTTAAAGGATTCAGAGCAATCTAAACAGCCAAGCCTCATGAAAATCAGAAACCAGTAGAACTCTAACAAATATCTGGAGTGCAGAGATCTTTTTTTTTTCACTCTAATGCTCCGTAAGTCATACCCTACATATATGTTTCTTTCTGTCATCTTACCAAATGACACAGTCTATTTCAGTTTGATTTAAAACTTCAGTGAAGATAAATGATTGTATTTAGCTCACTTAGTGCCAGTAGTTACTGGATAGCTTACAGCTATTATTTCTACTTATGGAGAGAATATGTATGCTAATCACCATGGCTAGAGGGTTAGGGACAGAGTCATGTGGACACTGTCCATTCTTCAGGAGCTTTGAGTTGATGAAAATTCTGTGAGAAAGAGATACATCAAAGAAAACCAGGATATATTCCAATCCAACATTTTATGAAATGCCAAGAAGGAAGCAGTATAAGACATTTTGGAGGTTGAGTAATGGGCACAATTTTCATATATGAATTTTTGTTAACGTTATACTTCTTAGAAATTATTCTCTTATCATTCTATATTCTTTTAATACCTCTGGCATCTTTCTCATAAACCGCATTTTAACTAATGAATATTCTTCCCATATCTGAAAAATTTACTTAATTTTTTTCTGCATTATAATGTTTCTCATTCATCTGGTAATCTTAGGTTCTTGCTACAAACACAAAGATTTAATATTAGAAAAAAATTTTTTTTGATCACATGAGGTTCTGAATGTTAGGTTCATCTATGTGGATGTTCCCTGGTCCACCAGTTCCAAGTGTCAAGAATGAATACTGGTACCGAGTCTAGCCGATGATGACGTGATCACAAACATAGACCAATTTTATACACATAAAAGAAAGAATGAAAGAAAAAAAGGAAGGTACACAGAGTAAAAATATGTTCCAGAAAGTTTTCAGAAGTGGAGAAGGAAGCTGAAGTCTGAGCACATGTTGCTTTTTACATACTCACTAGTTTGTCCTGCCTTTCTCCTGGCTGGATTGGTTGCTGCTTCCTGCCTTTGGGGGCAATTGACAGATTGGGGTTATATAACAGATCACATAACAGGCTACATAACATGTTGGTTATGTAACAGTTTCCCTTTCTACGTATGTGTCTTTCCCAGAATTCTTCATGAAGCTCCACCCTTGTCATGCTCATTAGATGGTAATGAGCTCTAGATCAGTTAAAGTTTACTAGGAATTTTTACTGTGTATCTGTAGGGAGTGGGTTCTGTGGCCAGTGAATGCACCAGAGCAGGCTTCCAGGAGTTGAAAGAAGAGACAGGTGG
>CAUYSK010117541.1:0-58391 GCA_963575035.1 Avahi laniger
CCTAGCTCTCTGGGAGGCCGAGGCGGGCGGATTGTTTGAGCTCAGGAGTTCGAGACCAGCCTGAGCAAGAGCGAGACCCCGTCTCTACTAAAAATAGAAAGAAATTAATCGGACAACTAAAAATATATAGAAAAAATTAGCCGAGCATGTTGGTGTATGCCTGTAGTCCCAGCTACTCAGGAGGCTGTGGCGGAAGGATCGCTTGAGCCCAGCAGTTTGAGGTTGCTGTGAGCTAGGCTGATGCCACGACATTCTAGCCCGGACAACAAAGTGAGACTCTGTCTCAAAAAAAAAAAAAAAAGAAAAAAAAAATTTTTTTTTTTAATTTGCAGCAAACATTTGACAACCAAACCTGGCCTGAACAGACACAGGGTACTTATAGTCTTTCTTTATTCCACTTATTGCGACTATTCGTACTTTTCATTGCAAAAATTAGGATAGCTTGGATAAATAGCTTCTACTATGTTAACAAATAAACCCCAAATCTTAGTGACTTAATACAGTATGTCCCAGTATGAGGATGGGAAGGACAGTGTTCCCCACAGTCACTTAGCAACCTGGACTGAAAGAGATGCCACTATTGCAGGACATGTGACTGCCATGGAAAAGAGTATAGAGCTCAATTCTGTTCCCAGCTCTTAGTCAACACTAGGCACAAACCCCCAAACTAACTTTGAAATGCAGAGAAGTCTAGGAAATATTTGTGGACATTCTGCCTCTACCACAGGTGTGCTGCCCCAGACTGTGCCCCTGGCCCTGGAGGCATCATGTGATATACAGAACAAATACCTTACTACCTCTCTAAATCCAGAATGTGCATTCTGAAGTACTTTTGGCCCAAGAATTTTAGCTAAAGGATAATGGATCTCTATTATCATTTATTGAGCACTTATATATCAGGTACTGTTTCTAATTGCTTCACCTGATTATATAATTTAATTCTTTCAGTAACTCCGTAAGATATAGATACTGTCATCATTCTCACTTTACAGAAGAGGAAACCAAGTCAGTCACAGAGAGGTTAAATAACAAATTCGAGGTCACACAGTTAGGAAGGTGTTCAGCTAGGATTTGAAGCAGGCAGTTTGACTTCAGTGCTACATTCTTAACAACTACATATCTGCCTCAAGTATGTGAGAGGCATATGAAGCTTTGCTTGCAAAATTGGGGCTAGACATAAAGATTTGGGAATCTTGTACTCACAGGTCCACTGAGGAGAAGGTGTTGGGGGGGAGGGAGAAAGCCAGAAGCCAAAAGTCCAAATGTTGAGGAACGGTCACATGTGGGGGTGGGGGCTGGGAGAGGGCATGAAGAGGAGGAACCAGCAAAGGAGCAGAAGTGGTTAGAGTGGTGGCAGGTTCCCTGGGCTGAGATAGAATCACAGAAGTTGGAGGAAGCTTGGCCACCAGTGTGAAATGCCTCAGAGAGGTCAAGGAAAATGGGTAGCCGGAAGGAATTGAATCAAGTTACCTTTATCTGAACTTCTCTTATCCATGACTTATTATGGTCAGCCTGATGGGGAGACTCAGATTTAGAAACTCGGCAGATTTAGGCACACTGTGTGGTACATGGAAGCCAGTCAGGAGCCTGCATCCTGCTTTGGAAAGGCTGTCATGGCATCAGAGAAGACATCTTTGTTTGCACTACTTACTCAGTCATCAGCTTGGTTAATCTTGAATAGGAGCAATTTGTGGTTTGGAATAAAAGTTTAATTCCCTTTCTCACTAAATTCATGTATAGTGCTCAGCTTATGGCCCATCAAGAAATAAATGTAGGCCAGGTGTAGTGGCTCACACCTGTAATCCTAGCACTCTGGGAGGCTGAGACGGGAGGATTACTTGAGCTCAGGGCAAGAGCAAGACCCTGTCTCTATTAAAAATAGAAAAATTAGCTGTGTGCGGTAGGCTCTGTCCCCCCACAAAAAAAAAGAAAGGAAAGAAACATAGTTCCTTCAATCCCATAAATGGACTGAGGAGGTTCCTTCATAGGTGTATCTAAATACAGTGTGTGGTGTGTACCTGTAGCTCCAGCTACTTGGGAATCTGAGGTGGGAGGAGCCTTTGAGTCCAGGAGTTCGAGGCTGCAGTGAGCTGTGATCACGCCACTGCACTCCAGCCTGGGTGACAGAGTGAGACCCCATCTCAAATAAATAGATATATACATACATACACACACACATACCCACCCACTCAGTTTAAGAATGAGAGCTATTATTGTGTTTCTTTTTAACCACAATTTTAAAAAATGAAAATTAGATAAAAAGCAACAGAGGCTGGGCACAGCAACTCACACCTATAATCCTAGCACTCTGGGAGGCTGAGGTGGAAGGATTGCTTGAGGCCAGGAGTTTGAGACCAGCCTGAGCAAGAGCGAGACCCTGTATCTACAAAAACTAGAAAAATTAGTCGGGTGTGGTGGCACGCACTTACTGTGTAGTCCCGGCTACTTGGGAAGCTGAGGCAGGAGGATGCCTTGAGCCAAGAATACGAGGTTGCAATGAGCTATGATTGGGCTACTATACTCCAGCCTGGGCAACAAATCGAGACCCTGTCTCCAGAAAAAAAGATTTGCATTCTCTTACTAAATGTTTTTGGAAAATGTAGTTTTTTTAAAAAATAAAAATGTATTTATGTTAACATGTAATGATTTTTAATTGCTATTTTTAAATGAATAAAATAAATGTAAATTTTCTCAGTTTTAATTTCTAATATGGTAAATATCAATAGAATAATCCACATAAACAAAAACTCTTTGGAGTCTTCAATAATTTTTAGAGTGTAAATTAGAACCACTGTTCCAATTCAGTGGACTAGAAGAGAATTCTAGCCCTCCATTCCTTTGGGAAAAGGGAGTCCTTTAGGCACCCACCCTACCTTTCAAACTCTCTCCCTTTTCTATCATCATCTCTGTCTGCTGTGTGTTCCTCATCTTTAGATTAAGAGTGTCTGAAGCCCTCTTCTTTCTTCTAAGCCACAGTCTATTAATTTATCTTTCTCAGTATAATTTTTGTTTATTAACTATGAACTCTTTCTCTCCTTCATCTCAATTATTTGCTCGTTTCCTGACAGTCATACTTTTCTTTTCCTCTACACTTGTTCTTTTCTTCTGTAGTATTGCTTTCCTTTTCCTGTCATTTTTTAACTCCTTCAAGTTACTTGCCCTTTTGCAATATTTCTTCCTTCTTAATTTGTTCTTTGTCATTCTAACACTTCTACTTCCTCTTATTTTTGATATTTATACTCAATTCTGTTCCTCATTCATTCACTTAACAAATTAAGCACATATAATATGCCATCGCCTTTGCTTGACGCTGGAGATGTAGAAACAAGATAGACCTGATCTCTGCCCTCCTGCAGTTTATAGGCCACTCATGACTGTCTTTGTGGAAAAAGCTGGGACAGTGTATAATGCAATTTGTCCAAGGTCCTACTTCACCTCCACTGGGGTAACCTTGGGAAGATCGTGGGAAATCAATGATAGTAGTAGCAATAGCAGCAGTAGCAAAAACCATTTACTGCATGTCTACTGTGTCAGATGTTTACTTACGTTATCTTGTTTAGTTCTCACAGGACTCTACAGGTATGTTTAGCTTCACTCTATGAATGGAGAAACTGAGACTCATAGAGGATAAGTAACTTGCCTGTGGTCATATAGCTAGAAAGTATTGGCAGCAAGATTTCCTTTTTCTCTTAAGTCATATCAGCCAAGAAGGAAAGGTACTCTGGTCAGGAGGTGATATAGTGGGAGAAACTCCAGAGCTAGCTATAGAAATAGAGTGTATGAAGCTAGAAACAGCATGCCCAAAGCATAGCAGCTGAACTGGGGCAGCCACCTAAGGATCTTGTCCCAAGAGCTTTGTTGCCTGTGAGGTTGGAACTGGAAGTTGTATCTCATTGGAATGCCTGTCTGGGTAGAGAAACTGGACCAGGATCTATCAGGCATGTTTGCCTGGTGTTGCTGAAGGACTACCCAAGGCTTACCTGGGAATGGCAGGAGTAACATGCCAGAGAATCCTCTAACCTGTCTGTCATTCCTTTTGGCAGAGTGACGTCAGAATCAAGTTTGAGCACAGCGGGGAGAGACGGTAAGTCTGCCTTCTGATCAGTAGTTGTGTTCATGTGTGCCAAAGTTCTCCAAAAGCATTGAGATCATGGAAGCCATTCCCCTGTCATGATCCTTGTGGGGCCACTGGCTGGGTAATGGAGCGGGCTGGGCATAAAGGGGAAAGTTTCACCTTTGTCATGGCCTACCAATTGAACCTGTTTCTGGTCTTAGAATTGGAAGCTATTTTCAACTGCTAATGCTTTACTATTCTGTTCTATTTCACTACTGGGAAGTCTGCCATTTTGCTAGGAAGTGAGGATTCCAGGTCTACCTGGAGTCATAGTTTCTAGACATGCTGACATTGTGCCACCTGTGGGCATTAGAGGGAGGGCAGGATTCTCCTGTGACGTGGTGCCATTCCTATCCCCAGTAAAGTAGCCCTGGCTTTGTTGACATCAGGGGCCAGACTAATGAATTGGAAGTTTCTTCATAATGTCTGTAGGTCATGGGAATCTGTACCAAGTCCATCAGTTGTGAAAGATTTTAGATCTTTTAAGGACATAAGAGAGTTTTTCAGTCTATATTCTGAATCTTACCTCATTAGGGAAGTGAAAATAATGTCACAAAATTCTTCTATCCTTCTCCCCATTGTCAGTATTTTAGTTATTATTATTATTTTTGGTAGTAAGCCAAGGTAGAAGTTCTCAGTAGAGAAAAATGTGACCTTACTTAATTTCTCAAGTTACTTAAAGAAAAACATCTAAAAAGCATACAGAACTCTGGTCATGGGATATTTACAGCACATGTGCACATAATGTACCTTTTAATATTTATTTCATGCTCTTTGCTTTTCTCTCCATTCATATATTCCTCCTTTTTCCTTTGCTGTGAGCATTTGGAGAGGTTAAGAGCATACCCATGAGGATAAGGTCTTCCTATTTTTAAGAGTCTCACCACAGGACCTTAGTACCTCTAAACTCTTAGTTCTGGTAGCTCTCTGTAGTTAGCACCTTTCAGCCCACTTTGAAGCTAGCTCCAGAGAAGATCTATGGCTACTGTTCTCTCTTAGAAAGATACATTCACAAGCCTACAAGGTTGTCAGAGGCTGCCTACTGGAAACATTGTGGAAAGTGTGGTCTGCAGAGTCAGAGTCCTGCTGCTTCTATGTGGGTTCTAGGGCTGTTCCAGGTCTGGAGGGAGGAAGGTCTTCTGAGCTCTGTCTCCAGCTGCTTGTGTCCGGCCACTAGCAGGGAAGTTAAATTGTCACTTCATTGTTGCTGCTTTTCACACTTTCTGACCTGATTGGATTTTGGAAGGGCGGCCAGCCGCAGAGCAGCAGAGAGTTTTCAGAAGTAGATATGAAATCAAAAGCTCAATTGTGTTGAAGTCTAATTATGCAGTTACACTCTCCTGAATTCCCTGTTCCCAAAGTGAGTGGGAACAGGGAATTACAGTTACAGTGAGTGGACTTACACTGAGAAAGAGTATGTGTTTGGTTTTAGAGAAGCTGCCAAATTGAAACCACAAATATTTAAGGTGGTCAGGCAGGAATGGCCTTATGAAGCCCTGAGCAGCAGAATGTTGGTATCAAGGTTTTGAAAACTGTGTATTCTCTTTTCATGGAGCTGTTTTCAGGAGCCATGGCATTTTACTGTTTGTGTACTGTATGTGGAATTGAGGGCTTTATAAAGTTGATATAGGGAAGCCAACAGAGTTGGTACTCTGTGTCAGACAGCTCTAGTTTCTTGTATTTCTTGTCTTAGGATTTTGTAGAGAATGTTATCGTGGGCTTTCTTTACTTTTTATAGGAAATACGGGTAGTGTCTGTCTAAACGTAGGCCCTTATAGAATTATAATTTACAGAAAAGAGGAAAGAAGTAGTGACTTTGCCCATTCATCCATGACAGGTATCCCTTCTGGTGGACTGACATTCCCCTTTGCTTTGAAAGGGTGGGGACCAGACCCCTGACCCTCCTCCTTCTTAGCCCTAGGAATGCAGAGAAGGAGGATTGTAGATTAGGATCTCCTTCCGTTTGAAAACCTTAATAGCAGGACATTGATGGAGTCATTGTCATGGGTGTTAGACCTTTCTTTGCAGCACTTGCCTAAAAAATGCCTGTTATTCATTGTGATGGTAGCAGCTTAGATCTTACCTAACCTGGAAGTCCTGGTCTCTGATGTTGATCAGACAGACTTTCAGACTGTTTTTGTGGGTTTGGCCAGGCCAAATGCAGGAGAATTTATCTCTGAGCATGATCTTTTTTTAGTAATGTGCTGGGGACATCTGAGTGGACTTCTGGTGTTTTATTCAGAAAGGCTGACCCCTTTTGAACTATTGCTGAGGCCCTGAAAAAGGGGGTATGATTTGCTATTAGGAATTAATGGAAAGCCATTCCCTCAAAAGGCTGCAGAGGCTGGGCATAGTGGCCCACTCCTGTAGTCCTCACTACTTGGGAGGCAGAGGCAGGAAGATCCCTTGAGCCCAGCAGTTCAGGGCTGCAGTGAGCTGTGATTGCGCCACTGTACTCCAGCCTGTGCAACAGAGTGAGACCCTGTCTCTAAAAAAAGAAAGAGAAAGACTCCAGAAAACATCCCCATCTGGGTATCTGCATAATACATCTAGATAGTACTTAACAATATCACTGCTTGGGACAGTTGATTTGGGAGAAAAAAGGGTTACAGTATGAATGGATTTCCTAGTAGAGACAAACTAATATAGTTGGCAGTATAGTTTCCGAAAATGGAAGGTGGTGATGGATAAAAGAAAAATCGCAGAGAAATTATCTTCTTGAGATGTTAGGCTTTGCATGAAGGATAGCTTATGGTTTATAGTAAGTAATATTCTATTAACATTGTCCAGTAGAACTTTCTACTATAATGGAAATGTTCTGTGTCTGCTGTCCAATACAGTAGCCACATGTGGCTAATGAGCACTTGAAATGTGGTTAGTGAGACTTGAGAAACCAATTTTTAATTAATTAATTTAAGTAGCCACATGTGGCTAGTGGCTGCCACATTGAATAGTGCAGTTCTAGATGATGAAGGCTTTTGTGCTACTCACTGATGAGAGCCAAACTGACACAGAACAACATTAAAGAAATCATCTGGTCAAATTTTATTAAAACCCAGTGGCTGAGATCCCCCGTTCCTGTGGCTTTTTGCTTTTTCATCTGATTATACCACTTCCCACTCTGGAGGAACAGGGAAGATGTGAAAGAACCACACACTTCTTCCTCTCAGCATGGAGGAGGACAAGAAATATACAGGCCCATGGGTGCATGGGTGAGTCCTACTAGTCTGATTTCATCTTGCCTAGGTGTACTAAGAGATGAAAATTATTTTAATAAGCATTTTCCTAATCACATTGAACATCTTATGTTTATTAGCCATTCATAACTCTTCTGTGACTTTTCTCATCTTTTGCCTGTTTTTCTATTAGAGTTGTTTGTCTTTTGCTTTTTGATGTTTTGCAAATATTTTCTCCAAGTTTAATTTTGTTTTTTAACTTTGTTTATGATTCATTTTGTTATCAGAAGTTTAAATTTTTGTTGTCAAGTCTGTCTTCTTCCAAAAGGAAGAAGACTTCTTCCTGTCTGTCTTCTATATTTTACGTTACGCTTAGGAAGACCTTCCCTATTCCCAAGATTTTTTTAATCCAATATTTTCTTATATAAATGTGTGTGTGTATATGTGAGTTTCTTTTTGATGTTGTTTTGTTTCATTTGTCTCTGCTTATTTTTGTTTTGATCATTTAATTTCTAGAGTATTGTGTTAACCCATATGAAATTGCTGCTTTTGTACATCAAAAATGGTTGACCATCAACAGTTCCATATAGTTCAACCTAATACATTCATTAAAACTTTTTATTATGAAAATTTCAAACACACACTAAAGTAGACAGAGGATTATACTGAACCCCAGCTTCAACATTATCAACATTTTGCCAGTCTTGTTTCATCTATCCCCACTTTTTAATTTGCTGGGGTATGTAATAAATCGTATTTTAATGCCGCTTTGGATAAGTTCTTACTCAACCTCACATTTATAAAAATTGTTCTTTGAACTGACCTAATGAGTTTCTCCAGAAGAGCTTCAATATCAATACTACTTAAATGTGTCACTGGTTAAGGAAACTGATCAAGCGTATCACCAACTTAAGGGGAATTCCTGTGACTCTGTAGTAAGAAATCTTAATTCTGGAGATAATCAATATTGAGATTCCTGTGATATTTCAAAAATGAACAATGGAAAAGACCTTTCAAGTCCTGGAGTTGAGTACCTTAGGAGTTGAGACCATGTTTTCAGGACTGCTGTTCTAGTCTTTAGGTTTTCTACCTTGTTTCTTAACAAAAGTATTTGGAATATAGTTTTCAAATCCAGTGACTTGCTATGATACTGTCATTGACAGAAAGGTCTAAGCTGAAATGGTAGAACAAATGGTTGGGATTGAGCAATGGTTGTGGGTACTGTTGTCAAACCTGAGAGATGCTCAGAGGGTGAAAAGGTAAAGATAAGAGAAAAACAGAATAGAGAGAAAGGCAAACTGAATGAAAGAAAAAGAAAATCCTATGTTGAAAATAAAGGGAGAATATACTCAGGCCATTACTTTCTAAACCTTACATTTTAAATATACAATCAACCAACATTTCTGTTCTCTTTCAGAATTATAGCATTCAGCCGGCCTGTGAGGTATGAAGATGTGGAGCACAAGGTGACAACAGTATTTGGGCAACCTCTTGATCTACATTACATGAACAATGAGGTGAGAAGGTAGATGGATGGGGCAGGTACAGGAGGGACAGATGCCTACCTTTCTTCTCTTTGTTTAACTGAGTCTTTGTTTGTTCCTTTGATATCATCTGCAGATTTTCATTTTCTGGAGGGAGCCTCTTAACTCCAAAAATTCTGGGATTTCTGTTATTTATTACATGGAGATTACAGAGTCATTTCCATTCCCCCTACTTATTCAGTGCAGGTAGCTCTAATGTTCCAAGGTGGAATCACATGTGGTACCAGGGCTAGGGCTCATATTGTTTCCTTTACATTGTGTAGGGATAGCTTTTTTTTTTTTTTTTCCCAGTGCAGCCTTAACAAGAAGCAGAGGGTTTAACGGGATAGGGAGGTATGGAAAACTAGTGAGTAGGTCCTCTATTATAATCATAAATTATAATACGGGTTCTTCTCTCAGAGTTTAACTCCTGTTTGGAACTTATTTATTTCACAAGTTAGCACTTACTCCAATAATTTCTTTACTTGCTCTCTCCCCACTCCACCCCAACAGTCCTTGTTTATTCCTACTTTGAACATCACCCAGGAAGGAATTCTTTTGAATATCAGTTACTCAGCTGATTTCCCAGCTCCAAGAAATTACTAAAGGCTGTAATTGGCTTAGGCTGGTGCTTTGCATTAGTTTGAAAGGCAATACATTTATGCATAGTAAAGAATGTGTACCTTGAGGGAATTGAGTTAGGGGTATAAGACAAAAAAGCTGGGCAGCATGATGGCTCTTTGAGAGACAGATCATTACTGTGTAGTTTTATTTTATTTGATGAAGAGTTAAAATTTTCCTTCATAGTTTAGGATTGAAATCTGTAGGTGCTGAGATTTTTTTGTCTGAACACTCCCTGGTCCCCTTCCTACAAAATATACAACTGCAATTGGATATACTGCCAAATAGTTTACTAAAATAAGACTATCTGATCTTTGGTTTTTTTGGGTACATTTTAGAAATATAACAATTGGAAAATAAAGCACTAACTTTATAGTTAATAAATAATACAGATGCAAATATTTTAAATTACTTAAACTAGCACATTTTAGATATAGAATATGAGAACCCCCAAAATACAAATGTCAAGTCTATGGAACTTTAAAAAAAAATTCTAAATAGATGCAGCTGAAGCTTTAGTGACTGCATATGAAAGTGAGGCTAAAGTCAGCTAGCTAATCAGCATTAAAGAAGATGTTCTTTACTTAAGACTTTTTTGGATGATTTAGTACTCTTTTTCAGTTATTATTTCCATTAACAATTCCAGATGTCCCTAAATCTATTTTTAAACTCTTTTGCCAGTAAAGTGACTGCCTAGAATGTTGGACATTACCTTATTTAAATCTTTAGGCAGATATTAATTCTAAAGCCAAACATAAATAATTATTAATTATTTTAGATCATATGTGTCTTTCCATACACTACTAATGTTAATGATCAGAAGTTGACTAATTTACATTTTACTAATTTAAAATCCTTCAATTTCTTTCTTTTTTTGTACTTTAAACCCTGCCCTGTCAAGATCTGAGAATCCCAAATGAAAAATCTATTGAGGCTTTATTTGATTTATATTTTTGTAATATTAATGATAGTTTTATTGAGATACAATTCACCTACTATAAAATTAACCCTTTTAAAGTATGCAATTCAGTAGTTTTTAGTGTATTCTTAGAGTTGTGCAATCAGCACCACAATCTAATCCCAGAACATTTTCAACATCCCAAAGAGAAACCCTGTACCTGTTAGTTCTCCCCTCTCCCCAGTTCCTGGCAACTACTTATCTACTTTCTGTGTCTTTGGATTTGCCTGTTCTGAACATTTCACGTAAGTGGAATAATACAATATGTGGCCATTTGTGTCTGGATTTTTTTTTACTAAACATACGTTTTCAAGGATCATTTGTGTTGTAGCATGGACATTTGGCTTGTTTTCACTTTTTGGCAATTATGAATAATGCTACTATGAACATTTGTGTATAGGTTTTTATATGAACATATGTTTTCAGTTCTCTAAGGTACATACATACCTAGAAGTGGACTTGCTGGGTCATATGATAACTCGGTTTAACATTTTGAGGAACTGCCCAACTTTTCTATAATGGTTGTACCATTTTACCGTTCTACTAGCAATGTGTGAGTGTTGCAGTTTCTCCACTGTCCTTGTCAATACTTATTATTTCCTTTTTTATAGTCATCCTAGTGGTATAAAGTGGTATGTCACTATGGTTTTGATTTGCATTTCCCTAATAACTAATTATGTTAAGCATCTTTTCATGTGCTTTTTGGCCATTTTTATATCTTCTTTGGACAAATGTCTATGCAAATCCTTTGCTCATTTAAACAATTTATTTTTTTATTATTGAATTGTAAGAGTTCTTTATATTTTCTGTGTACTAGACGCTTATATTTGCAAAATTGTAACTTGGTTGTTTGAAAGTTAACACTCCAACAATGTTTTTACATCCCCTCCCAACTGTTCTTAATTATTCCAGCTTTGAATGTCACTCAGAAAGGAATTCTTTTGTATTATGATATGATTTGCAGAACATTCTCCCATTCCATGAGGAGTTTTGAGATTTTGTTTTAAATACGTACTGTTCTTATTTTTTTTTAAGGGGTGAGGAGTTATGATGAGGGATGCTCAGTTGCCTTGTTTGTTTTTGTTGAGACAGAGTCTCTCTGACTCCTTGGGTAGAGTGCAGTAGTGACATTGTAGCTTGCTGAAACCTCTGACTCCTGGGTTCTAAGCGATCCTTCTGCCTCAGCCTCCCAGGTAGCTAGGACTATGGGTGTCCATCGCAACGCCTGGCTGAGTTTTTTTTTTTTTTCTTGTCTTTTTGGTAGAGATGGGGTCTCACTCTTGCTCAGGCTAGTCTCGAACTCCTGAGCTCAAGCAATCCTCCCGCCTCAGCCTCCCAGAGTCCTGGGACTACAGGCATGAGCCACCCCACCTGGCCTGTACTGTTCTTACTATTTGTTTTTTCATACTTTTGCATGTAGAGTTCTCATCTCCTTGTATTATAAATTGGGAACTGAATAAATTAATTGGGCTTTTGCTTGATTTCGTGTTTGCTACACATGTATAAGATCTGACATTTGCTAGGTCTGAGACAAGGCATACTTTTGTATCTTTTAATACTGAGTACTTATAACATCCTCTGCTTTTAACAGTGAGCAAGACTTACCTAATACTGTCAAGGACTTTTTCTTTAATACTTCAATAGAATGAAAATGGAGGAGGTAGTTTTCAGGTTCTACTCACTGACTTTGCCCTTAAACAGAAAGATATTAAATCCTGCTATCTGATCCAAATTTGTGTTCTTGTTTGAGTAACAGTTTTCATTCTCTGCCCATTCCCCTGCTCCTCCCGTGCCTTTTCTGCTTGTTCTGTTAATGTCAGAATGCTTAATTTGGGAAGAAATATGGGAGCTATTACTACCTGGGATTTGATGCTTTGGAGTAAAGGATATTTTTAAAGAGGAAGCTCTTCTGAAAAAATATCTCAGAACAAAGTACTGAGATATGCTGTAGCACAGGTGAACTCAAAAACATTAAGCTAAGTAAAAGAAGCTAGATGGAAAAGACTATGAATCTTTATGAATTGAATTGAATATGTATGAATTGTGTGATTCCATTTATATGAAATATCCAGAAAAGGCAAATCTGTAGAAACAGAAGTAGATTAGTGATTGCCTGGGGCTGGAGGTGGAAAGGGGGAGTGACTATAAATGGGCACAGGAAATCCTTTTGGAGTGATGGAAATGTTTTAAAATTGGATTGTGGTGATGGTTGCACAACTGAATAGAGTTACTAAAAATTATTGAATTGTACACTTAGAGAAAAAATTATCTCTATGGTTTCAACTAAATCTTTTAGGACCTCATAGTATCCAGCAAGATTGTTTTCCTCCAAACTTACTTTTATTTTTGTTTATTTTGTTTATTTTTGCAAACTGAAGCATAGAGATAGACTTCTATTTTATATGATTTTTTTTTTTTCTGTGTCTTGTGTCACAGCTCTCCATCTTGCTAAAAAACCAAGATGATCTTGATAAAGCAATTGACATTTTGGATAGAAGCTCAAGCATGAAAAGCCTTAGGATATTGCTGCTGTCCCAGGACGGAAACCATGTAAGTTGCCCCTGTCATGACCTGGCAACTGAAGATACAGCTTGCTTTCCTTCAAGAACTTGCCTCGCCTCCTTGACAGAATTTTATGTTCCTCAGCCAATGCCAAAGTGAGAGCATAAGGGCAACCCGGCCTACTGTGTCAGTGGCTAGCAAGCCTTCTGCATTTGATTTCACTGACAAGCCAGATTGTCAGTGTTAATGTTGCAATTAAAGATTCTTTGGCTTACAGTGTGGAAGGAAGGAAAACACTTTATGATAAAGGGGAAAATTCTTTTTCTCTATATTTATATACTTTCAATTAGATTTTGACCCCAATACGAGAGATTTGATTAATGTGTGTGGGAGTACTGATTAGCAAAGGCTGTCAAGGATTTGAGACATCATGCTTTGTAAACTCAACTGCCAAAACTCCTTAGCAGCCTTGCCTTTCCCTTGGGACACATATAGGACACAAACTTTTCCGTCTGTCCAATGGAAAAAAAAGGCCACGGGCTGGAGAGCCTCTGGTAACCTACCAGCTGCTGCTTTACCAAATGGGAGGCAATATACAGGGGCCATCAAAAGCAGGGAATTAAAATTAAAATGTTAAAAAGACCAGGTGTGGTGGCTCACACCTGTAGTCCCAGCACTTTGGGAGGCTGAGGTGGGAAGATCACTTGAGGCCAGGAGTTTGAGACCAACCTGGGCAATAGCAACACCGCAAAACCCAATCTCTAAACAAACAAACAGAAGTGGGGGAATTATCCCTTATGCATTTTCTTTTCCTGTAGAGTCCCTGGGGAGCCTACATTTCACAAGAATGCATGCAATTTGGATCTGTCTTCTAATTACTGATTCCTTTACCAGTTTTCTTCAGATGCATGTTTCTGAAGGTTTCTTGGCTCTCTTTCCTGTCCTTATAGCTTGTGGACAGCTGATATGGCTGCTTGAGAACTGGGGATGCGCTGCACCAGGACAGAGTCCAAATGGAATGGTGTTCATGTTGACCATTTATTTTCTAAAGAGACATATGGGGTTGGACTGTCCTATTGATTTCTCTACTTAAGTTATCACCTGCTTCTTAGAGTCCTTCCTTATTGCCTATCATGTAAGATCTAAATTTAACCTAGCATCCAGGATTTACCACTGACTATCCCTGCTTTCAGCTCCCCAATCTCATCTTTCCACATTTTTCATCATACTCCCCCACTATGCAGCCCGAAGTCCTTCCTTCTTCCTCTTTGCCAATCCATGGCTATCACCTTTTTTTGAGGAGCCAGTTTGATTTACCTGCTACAATTCAGTCAGCATTTTTGACTGAGAACATTTTGATTATTCCTTATTCTTTTAGTCATTGGATATAGTTAATACACTAGTTTATAGGTTGTTTAGTAATTGCCTTATAGTTGTTGCATATTTATAAGTTTTATCCCAAAAGATTATAAGCTCCCCAAGAACAGGAGCTATGTCATTGTTTTGAAACCCCTTCCACACTCATTCACTTAAAAAAACATAGTGAATGCTTCTTGAATTTTTAGCAAGAGTCAAGCAGAGAACATATTCAGGAAACTCCTTCCTTACAGAAGCAGCTGGAATTGGAGTTTGGTTAAATATGATTGCTGGATTGGGAGCTAGCACCCTTAACTGTAATTGTGATCCCTAAACTCTCCCCATGAGAAGTTACAGACAACTGCTTCTTTATATCAGTGTTCTCATCCATTTAAGGGGTGCACACAGCTGCAGATACTGCCACAGCATCCAGAGCTTTTGAATCTTTCCGAGCTCTGAGACCATCTGAGCTCTGATACTCATGACATTGCATAAGATAAATGCCACATTAATGCTTCTGTTTATAAGGATTTATATTTTTAAAATTATAAAGTCAATGTAAGTTTTTAAAATTTATTTTTAAAAGGACTATTTTACATAATCCTATAACCATAATGCATTTGTTGATTTATTTTTGCATAATTCTTTCCAGTTTTTGGCCATATGTATACATACCTTATGTAAATGTTGTCATAGTATTTATGTAATTAATTTATTTTTTCATTTAACATTGTTAGGGCCATTGTTACAGGCATGATGGCTCATGCCTGTAATCCTAGCATTCTGCGAGGCTGAGGCGAGAGATTGCTTAAGCTCAGGAGTTCGAGACCAGCCTGAGCAAGAGCGAGACTCCATCTCTACTAAAAACAGAAAAATTAGACAGGCGTGCTGGTGCACACCTATAGTCTCAGATACTTGGGAGGCTGAGGCAGGAGGATTGCCTGAGCCAAGGAGTTTGAAGTTGCAGTGAGCTACAATGATGCCACTGCCCTCTGCCTGGGGACAACAGAGTGAGACTCTGTCACAAAAAAAAATTGTTTTAATTTATAAGGATATATAATTACCTTGAGTGGATATATCATAATTTAATTAAATAACCATTTTTGCTACTGGTGGGACATTTAAGCTGCTCCTATTTTTTGCATTTGTAAAGATTTACATTTAAGACTAAGACTGAGTTTTAATGGTGGTGATGAACTCTTTCCTTGGGAACTTCCTCAGCTAGACTTCAGGCTTCTTAATACATAGAAGAAACATGATCCAAAATTACTCTGTGCTCAGGAATCCTCACCTCTAGAATAGTGCTTCTGTAACTATCTGTGATGAAATATCAGGTTGCTCTTTTAATTTCCAATCTGTCATGGACCAGTTTTGTTTTTTTTTTTTTTTAATAGAGATAGTCTCACTCTTGCTTTGGTTGGTCTCTGAACTCCTGACCTCAAGTGATTCTTCCGCCTCGGCCTCCCAAAGTACTAGGATTACGAGCGTCAGCCACCATGCCCAGCCCAGTTCTTTTTTAAAATACAAAAACTGAAAAGTGAAATGGAAAAATAAACTAGAGACTTATAAACTATAAGCCTGCAGTTTTTATTATTAGATTTGAGAGACATAAAGTCACTCTGCCAAATTGCTGTAAAGTTTTTTAGAAGTTACTCTCCATTTCTGTACTTGGCTGGTTGAAGAGCAGTATACTACAGTGTGGACTGATATCAGCACATAGGATATCATACCAGGATATCGTATCACCTGGTCTTCATCTCCTCCTGCTGTCAGCCACTTTGTTTTTCTACACTTTGTGTTTCCTCCGTTTTTAGCAATTGCCTTGTCTACCTTTTGTTACCACCTCTTCCTTTATTTCCCTTCTTATTCCTGTTTTGAATCATGTTATCTCCTTCTTCTCTTTGGATTCTTCTACTCCTTCTATTACAGCTTTTAAACTTTCTTCTGTTTTCATTCCTCACCAAGGAATATAGAATATAGGTATGTGGTCTTCCACCACACTCTGGCCATGGCCATGTCTAGGCCTCAAAATTGGTTTTACCTGAGAACTCCTGGATTTTGGTAATCACAGAACTGCCTCATTGTCTGAAAAGCCTCTCTCTAGCCTTGGTTTCTACTGTTAAAGATACTGCATTGTCTCCTTCAGTAGTATTTGCTGCCCTAGGCCTCTGCCTTGAAGCATCAACTTTTAGCTTGTTTCTGTTAAAGACTTCTCTGTATCTAACTCTTAAATTTATCTTTCTGCTCTTGACCGTATGACTTTCTAGTCCCAGATCTTCCACTATCAGAAAGTAATCTCAAGCTTAACATTCTTTTGTTACTTTTGTTTTAATACAATAAAAACTAAACACCCAGCCATTTTGTTTGGTTACCTCAGATTCTCTCTGACAAAAATAAACTTCTAATCTTCTCATCCAAATGTTGCCCACCTCCCAAGTTTCCCATTAATGAGTATGGCACTATCTTGCCTACTATTTAAATACAAAATATCAAGAATAATCTAAAGGATAATTCTTTGCAGTCCTAAAATAATGGAACAAGTGTAGGAAAATAAACTGGTTGGGCAGAATAGCTTCTGTCTGGCCCCTGTTAAAAATAATAACACCTTACATCAGAAGATGCTTTCATCTGTCATTCAATTGTCGTAACTCCGAGAGGTCCAGAGCAGGCATCTGCTGTCTCCCATCTCCCTGAGGGAATTTAGAGTGACTTGCTCAGGTGAGGCAGTAAATAGTGACAAAGCTGGTCTGGAATCTAGATTTTCTCACTTCTAGTTTAGTATCTATCAGTTACCATCCAGGAAAGGGATCTTAGACTTATGTCAATCTTGGAAAACCTTGCCCAAGTTCATCCACAGGAGGAATATCATTAGAAGCAGAACAGAAAGTATAATGTCTATGAGGAAGACTATTGAGATACTGTATCATTCTGTTCCCCAAAGCTCAGAGGATAACTGAGCTAGAAAAGATCCAAGAGTAGACAAAATTTTCAAGGGGTTAGGGTTACTTTTATATAGGACAGTGTAAAATGCTTAGAACTGTAGTCAGGAAAGACAACCTAAGCATATATATAATCAAAATCTTCAAAGCATTTAAGAGTACGGATAATGAGTCTGGGCATGGTGGCTCACACCAGAAGCTAAGGTGGGAGGATGGCTTGAGGCCAGGAGTTCAAGACCAGCAGCCTGAGCAAGAGTGAGACCCTGTCTCTACAAAAAATAGAAAAATTAGTCAGGTGTGGTGGCACACACCTGTAGTCCCAGCTACTTGGGAGACTGAGGCAGGAGGATCGCTTGGGCCCAGGAGTTTGAGGCTACAGTGAGCTATGATGATGCCACTGCACTCTAGCCTTGGTGACAGAGTGAGACTCCAGACTCTGTCTAAAAAAAAAAAAAAGTATGGATAATGAAAATACAGATTTATTCACCTAATCTTAATTTGGATGAACTCCTTGAATATTGGAGATTATTTTAGAACAAAAGAAATAATTCATATAACAGGTGATAAACGTGGCATCTATTATTCTGAAGTTACATAGCTTCAAAACATTTTTTTTAAAGGTCTTTAACAAATTCATGGATAGTAAGGCTATAAATTTAATTAAATCACCTTGGTTGCTTCCATAAGTATTGTAACTATCATGGTCTTCTGTGAAAATGTCTCTTGGCACCACTATTAAAACAGAGGACTGGATGGGATGCTCTTGGTGATCCAGTGTGCCATTTCTTGCCTTACATTCCCATGCTCCAAGCCACCCCTCTCCTCACTCCCCCCACCCCCGTGCACAGTTGAATCCACTTGTTCTTTTATGTCTTATCATCAAATCTTTTATTGAGATAATTTGTGCACGGACTTTTTCTGCTAATCTCCTGTCTTGTAGTCACTGCAAATCTTTATGTGCATGGTTCCCTGGTAATTTTTCATATTGTTTTTGTCAGCCACAGCACACCACTACCCAGAGTCCTTTAGTGAGTTTTTCATAGAATAGTCAGACGCTACCTTCTGTTTGCATCTGGATTCCAGAGCAGCCCTGTCACCATTTAGTGCCTCACCTGACCAAGTCACTCTTAAGTTTCCACAGGTGTGGATGGGAGCTAGCAGATACCTATTCTGGACCCCTCACAGCTGTAAGAATCAAATGTCTTTAGAATGTTCTGCTAGCTACATACTTCACTCCTTTCACTCTACCACTGTCCCCTTTTATTTTCGAATACAGCCCACCTTCCTCCTTCCTCTCTTTCCCACTCCTGAGTCTTGTTCAATGTTCCCTGAATCCTTACAGCAACCTCATTTTTATTTACCATGCTATTCCCCTTTGTCCCCTTAAATTGAGGTTTTCAAAACTTGGCTGAATATTACTACAATCACTTGGGGAGATTTAAAAAATATCAGTGCTTGGGCCCCCATCCCTAGACATTCTGGTGCAGTTGATCTGAGGTGTCAAAGGCTCCGTAGGCAGTTCTGATGGGCAGCTAAGGTTGAAAACCATTACCTGCAGTTTATGGCTCAGCTCCTGTACCGAGCTACTCAGAATGCGGCCCGTGTAACAGCAGCATCAGCATCACCTGGAAGCATGTTAGATACAGATTCTGAGCCCCACCCCAGACCTACCAAATCAGAATCTTCACTTTCACAAGATCTCAGATGATTTATATTTACATTAAAGTGTGAGAAGCCCTGCTCTGAGACCTTCATGATTCTCTTCACCTGTTTTCCAACCTGTTGCCACAACTTCAGCTTTTTCTTTTATAAATTATGCTTGTGCTGTCTGTCGAACTTATTTTCCTGTCCCAGTTTTTAGATTTTTTTTTTTTTTGAGACAGGGTCTCATCTTGCTCTGTCACCTGGGCTAGAGTACCATGGTGTCATCATAGGTCATTGCAACCTCCAACTTCTGGGCTCCTCCCACTTGGGCTTCCCGGAATGCTAGGATAACAGGCATGAGCCACATGCCCAGCCTTCAGCTTTTAGATTTTTAAAATGAGGATTTAGATTGTATGTTTTTTGTTACATTTCAAATTCATGTTGTCAAGATTTATTGAATTCCCACTATGTGTAAGACCCTGCATTCAAACAAATGTCCTTAGGGTGCTCATCATGCAGCTCTTCTCTTTCTGACTGCAGGACTATGGCCTTCCCTTGCTTCTCACTAGCCTGCCTCCCAAGTGTGTGGCTTTGACTGTTGTTTCCTTTCTGACCCTCAGCAGAGAGCTATTGCACATCGTAGGCTTCAGCAAGAACATTGACTTCCCCTTGGTTTTGACTTCCTGTTAGAGCAAGACATTTTGTTAAGACAACCCTGCATGTGATAAAGTCTGGCATGGGGAGACTAGAGACTAGAGGAGGCTGCTTGGCAGCTGAACTCACCCCCAAGAGTAGGAAGCCTCTTTCCTGGAGGACAGGATATAGAGTTTGTTTAGGTTGAACTTTTTTTTTTTTTTTGGTAGGAGGTAACAGAGATAGAAAAGCAAGTAGAAACTTTGACCCAACTTGTTTATAAATCCTGAGCTCCCATTCCAACTGTTAGTAGTCCTTGGCTTGTTTGTAATCACATCCTGACATCACTTGCTCAACTCCAAGGTTCAGGTTTAAGCTTTCTTAGTACAAAAGTCCCCCCCTTTGTTGCTTTGTTTTCTCTGTAAGGCTCACCTGGTGACTCAGCTGGGCTGGTGCAAAGTGGGAATGGATGTAGTGAGGTCCTTGACCTCCGACAGAATGGTGCTTATGATAGCTTGTCCTAATTGAACCTGATCCTGAGACGATTTGTATGTAAACTCTGGTGCTTTGAAGCAACTGAGGTCTTCTTACCTTAATTTTCAGGGCGTGATTATGGTTGGAGAAAAGAAACACATAGAGCTACGTTTTATTTTTTTATTTTATTTTTATTTATTTTTTTGAGACAGGGTCTCCCTCAGTTGCCTGGGAATCAGTGGTATCATCATAACTCACTGCTGCATCCTCCAACTCCTGGGCTCAAGGGATCCTCCTGAGTAGCTGAGATTACAGGATTATACCATGCCCAGCTTCGAGCTACTTTTTAAAATATATCATATATAAGCTGGGCATGATGGCAGACACCTGTAGTCCCAGCTACTTGGGAGGCTCAGGAGTTCAAATGCAGCCTGGGCAACATATAGAGACTTCGAGTCCCCCCAAAAAACTAATTAATTAATTAAAATACATATACCATAACCAGAATTTTGTTGGGCAGGGAAGTTGCCATCATTCTCTATTGGACCCCCTCCCAGCAGGTGATCTTGCTACTGAAATAATTTCCTGGTATTTTTCCTGAGCACTCTGGAGAATTTTATGAGAGGATATTTACAGCTCTCTTTTCTGTTTGGCCAATTATTACAGGAATGCCTGTTATTCCTCCGTGTCTGGGTCATCACCTTTTAAATTGGCGCACCAGGTCTCAGTGCTCATATATCACTGACGCTGTAAAACTACATTGAAGAAATAGTGATTTTCCAAGACAGATTGAGGAGTGAGATTTGAGGGAAAGCTAGGTGGCTCATGTATTAAATGCATGAAAGTAGTTGAGAGTTTGGGGAGTCCTAGAGAAGGGTGAGGGGCATCTATAGTCCTTCCTGCTTAAAGATCTGCATTTTTCCTCTTCTGTTACAGAATAGTTCCTCTCCCCACTCTGGGGTGTCCAGGCAGGTGCGGATCAAGGCTTCCCAGTCTGCAGGGGATGTAAATACCGTCTACCAGCCCCCTGAGCCCAGAAGCAGGCACCTCTCTGTCAGTGAGTATTTCACCCCTTTTTTCCCTATTTTACTGCCCATGTTTTAAAAATCAACAAATGTTTATTAAGTAAATAATCATCAAATATTTATTATTACTCTGTGCCGAGTAATCCTCTCTATGCCTTCATTTTAGTTAGAGAAGAGATGTAGAAAAATAACTAGGATGGTAACCTGACCCTCAAGGAGCTAAAATATAACGGTGTAATGGCATGATTAAATTCCTTCTAAACATCCCTGAAAAAGTGATCTCAAACATCTGCTTGAAGACCTCAGTCTACGCTACACTCATTTTTTTCCATTCTTTCCCCCGAAAGACTGGAGACTTGTGACCTGGAATCTGGGTGCCCTGGAGCCTGGGAAACTCTGCTGGCTTTGCCTCTTTTCCAGAGTCCTTGTAGAGATTGAGGGGACAGGAGTAGACAGCATTGTTCCTTGTATAGTAATCAGTGAGGATTGACAAGAGGCAGTAATTGGGTCTCCAACCCCCAAGCAAGAGTCTGATTTGTGTGTGGAGGCAGGGGCTAAATGCTGGGTCATTTGGAACGTTTCTCCACCTTGTAGGGAGCCATATATGGAAATTATTTCCCTTGCTGAAAATACTGAGGAGTAAGATTTCTTTGAAGTATTTCCTATTTAGAAAATGGGTAACACAGCCTTTCAGCACACCTAGATCCTGGCTTCCTTCAGCAAGCATTATATGCCAGGCCGTCCGGCTGGGATGAATGCTACAGTGGACTGTGCAAAAGGGCAAGGGTAGTGGGAGCAGAGGGGAGGCAATAACCACTTCTGCCCAGAGAGAAGGGCTCTCACAGAAGAGGGAAGATCAGAGCTGACATGCAAAGGAAGGTTTACTGAGCATCAGGTAGAGACCGATATCCCAGGCACAGGAAAGAGCCACCTACCAGGCACCGTCACAAAAGAACTCAGTGGGTTCTGAGAACCCCAGGTGTTTTGGAGTATGTGGGGTGTGTGGTGGATGTGGGCAGAGCCTGCGAGCCTTTCTATAAAGCCACAAAATGGGAGAGATAATTTCTAAATAACTGGAATGACCCGGGAAATGCATTCTGGGGAGGATCTCTTTGAGCTGGACCTTGAATATGGAGGTTTTCCATAGGGGATGAGGAGAGAGGGCCTTTATGCAGTGCCTGTGGAGGGCTCATTATCCTTCAGGTCCAGACTGGCTGATGTGTTTGGAGGAGGAACAGAGAAGGCCGATAAAGGATGCCTCGGCTGCTCTCTGGGGAATCTCGACTGCACTCAGGCTTTTTTGGTAGGCAGAGGGAAGCCACTGAAAATGTTCACCTCTTATACTCATCTCTGCCATAATGCTTATCATGTTATCTTATTGCTTTCCCATCAAACTGAATCTTTGTTCACCTATTCAAAAGATGATTACTGAAGTATCTACTAGGTACCAGAAACATGGAAAGTAAAAAAGACACAGGCCTTGTCCCTGTGGGCCTTACGACCCCTGGACAGGCAGACATTTACTTGTCATGATGTAATTAATTTATGATTATAAGCTGTGACTGAAAGGTGTATGATGCTTCGAGTGTGTATAACTAAGAGATGGGACCTCACCTTGGGACCAGGAAAGCCTTAGGTTATCACCTGAAGCATGAATGGGAGTTGGGAGTTAGGCAAAGAGGCTGCCGGAAAGAGGGTTCCAGGCAGAGGATGCTATAGGTGCAGAGGCCTGATGGCAGGAGGGAGTGTGGTATGTCTGAGAAATGGAAAGAAGCCCTGATGGCTGGGGTGAGGCTGGGGAGGAGGCAGAGCCTGTGGGCCTTGCTGAGGATTCTGATCCTCACATCGAAGGCAGTGCAAAACTACTTCAGGATTTTTAAGTGATGAGGAATAGGTAGTGGTACATATCTAGATTTGTGTTTTGAAAAGATTGATCTGGCTACAGTGTGGAGAACAGATTGGAGGGGCCAAGAATGGCTCCAAGGGAACCAAATTAGGCTAATGCAGTGGTCCAGGTGAAAAAAAACAGGAGCTTGGACTAGGGCCATGATGATGGAGAGGGGAGGGTATGGTTGGATTTAAGACATTTTCCCTGATGTAAAACCGACAGAACATGGCATTTCAGTGGTTCTCAAAGCATGGTCTGGGGACCCTGGGGAGTCCCTGAAATCCTTTCAGGGGGTCTGTGAAGTCAAAATTATTTTCATGACCATGCTAAGACACGATATGCATTCTCTCACAAGTTTATAGTGGAGTTTTCCAGAGATCGTGTTCCTGACGTGATGTCAGCACTCTGATGGCTAATGGAATGTGCTTGTGTATTGTGTTTTAAAAATGCCACCCCCTCTTCCCAATTTCTTCTGTGAAAATGTCTTAAAATTTTCTGAGCTTTAATTTCTAATACAGTAAATATCAATTGATATATCCCACATAAATAAAAGCTTTTAAGTGTCCTTGGTTTTAAAGTGTAAAGGGGTTCTAAGATTAAAAGGCTTAAGAACTACTGTGGTATTGGGTTGAATTTGCAGGTGTTGAGAGAGAGGGAGGTAAGTTACTGCCTTATGGAGCTGGTTAAATTGCACTACCTTTCACTAAGACAAGAGTCCTGGAAGAGAGCCTGGTTTCAGGTGCTGGGAAGGGGCAGACCTAATGTGTTAAACATGTTGATGTTGAAGTGCCTTTGAGACAGCCAATAGGAGATATCAAATGGGCAATTATATATACAGATCCCTTGCTCAGAGGGAAAAAAAAAGGAGGCTTAGAGAAAAAAAATTGGAAAGTGTCAAGTTGAAACTTCGACCCCAGAGGAGAATACCTAAACAAAGACTGCAGAATGAGAAGAAAAGAGGGCCTGGAAATGACCCTTAGAAATTGACATTTCGTGGCCGGTTAGAGGAGGATAAGCCTGGCAATGGTGCCCAACTGTTTTGGCACCAGGGACCATTTTCATGGAAGATAAGTTTTCCACGGACCAGGAGGTGGGGGGGATGGCGTTGGGATTCCAGCACATTACATTTGTTGTGCACTTTATTTCTATCATTATTACATTGTAATATATAATGAAGTAATTATACGACTCACCGTAGGTTGGGGACTCCTACTGTAAAGAACACAGGAAACGAGTGACCAGAGGAGTAGGGAAGGAAATTAGGAATGTGGGGAGGAGGCCTTACATGGACCAGCCAGGTTGGAAAGGACAGACCAAGGGTAAGAGATACAAACCTGTCATTTTCATTCACAAATGTTTGAGTGCTTTCTATGTGGTACAGTATGGTACAGTATAAGGCTTTCTAGAAGTAAAGAGAAATAGGAAGACAGAGGAGTCAAGGTTAAAGCATGATGGACTAGGAAAAGTCCTAGCAATAGAAAATGGAGTCAAAGGAGAAGTTGGTGAGCCTTAGCAAGTCAGCCTTCCACCTACTTCCTCTCCCCTCTCTGTCACCATCAACATGAATGTACCAGTGAATATTCAGTGAGAGGCTGCAACATGCAGGTCATTCACCTCCCATTGCCACATTTGTGAAGATGGGGAAGTGCAAGATAGCCCAATCCAGTTTTAGACATCTCCATTTATTTGAAATTCTTCCTTATTTTGAATTGAAAATTAGCCTTCTCTCACTTTACTCACTGATTCTAGCACTGCTCTCCTGAGCAATACAGATAACACAGAGAAGATCTTTCATAAGACAATTTTTTAAATATTTGAAACCAGCTATTATGTTCATCTTTTGTTTTTTTCATTATACATACCCTGAATTCTAATTTTTTTCAGGCTGGTTAGTCTGTTAAACTAGTTCATGCTAAGAAAACAGAAATAAACAAAAAAACCCTGCTGATAAAGGAGTTAATCTCTGTGCAGGGAGATGGCCAGGAAGGCAGATGGAATTTCCCTACCTGATGATCTCCTTCCTCATATCGTTGCCTATGGAAATTCTACCTACCTTTGAAGCCGAGCTCAAGCACCATTCTTCTGTAATACATTGGGAAGTGCCCATAAGCTATGTAGCCAAGCCTCAGCTAAAGGACTTGTCCCTGCCACATTCTGACTCCTGCTTGGTCTAGTGCATCTTGTTAAGTGCCTTTGCCCTGTTCTTATTCCATCCTTCTCCTTGTCTTGCCATTTTGTCCCACAATGAGATAAGCCAGAGTGGAGGCAGTCAGGTTTTTCAAGGAGTTTGATAGTAAAAGAAAAAAGAGGTGGGTTTGTGGCTTAAGGGGGCAGCAGAAATGAGGTCAGGATGTTTTCAGACTAGAGATATGAGCAAGTTTTTGAAGGGAGGGCTAAAGATGACTGAAAAAGAGAGATCTAAGGTAGTGAAGAGGAGGCCATTGGGGAGCTGACTCCTGCAGGAGATGAATAAAGGAGTCCAGGTTTACAGCGCCTTGGCAAGCAGTAAGGTTAGAGGTGGGGGGAGCCTTCTGCCTCTGAGAGAAGAGGAGGAAATATTCAGGCAGAGAACAAAAAAAGGAATGTTGAAAGGATGACATGACTTATGGTGACAATGGGGCGGTAAAGAGTTAACGGTGCATGGGACCAGCTTCTAGTCCTAGTACAGGTTTGAAAGGGTAGAAACCAGGACTGCAGAGGTAGTGACCACACACATGAAAACAAAATGGTCAGCTTCCTTTACTTCCAAAGGTTTTTTTTCTCCTCATTATAAATTCTTTTGTGATGCTAGATGAGACCAGAAACTGGTTAGTGGTGATAGCGACTTCAAAATAAAATAGGAATTTTGAAAGTGGAAACACAGGGTCTTATGGGATGAAAGTGTTGGGAAGCACTGTTCTGCACAGTCTGGTCCAGTGTGAGCATATTAGGAAATACTGGTTAAGATTTTGTTGAGGAAGAAAAAAAAGATTTGATTCCTCTCTCCATCTCATCTGTCCCTCAAGAGAGAAAAGGATTTAGAAAATAGTTGATGGCTAAAAAAAGCTATCTGTTTGTACTTGCAATGACCTGCACATTAACACTGACCCAAAGCTCCAGAACTCCCTGCAGAGGCAACTTCCTGACTGCATCAGCTTCCTGATGAGGGTCCTCCTCTGAGAAAGGCCAGAATCTGAGAGCCTCTGTTTCAGCTTTGGGTCAGAGTACAGAGCAAAAGAATCAACCATATCTTAGACTGAGTTTATCTCTGCCTCTGCCTCTCTGGGTTAAGGAGGCTAGTAGAGAGCTAGCATGCCCGCGGAAGAATGCAAGCAGCTGGCAGCTTGAACTCCTG
Organism: Avahi laniger; assembly: GCA_963575035.1. Taxonomy (NCBI): domain Eukaryota; kingdom Metazoa; phylum Chordata; class Mammalia; order Primates; family Indriidae; genus Avahi; species Avahi laniger. Next base: position 26,188 of record CAUYSK010117541.1, read on the forward strand.
TCTTCACTTTATACGTAGAATGCTTTCATGGGAACTTGTGGGCCACTCTGAACAGAGGACTACTACTGTGCTCTTCTACTTCAGCTGGTGCTGCGAAGCCCATCTTGCATTGTGCCCTTGACTCAAATGGCCCAGTGAGGCTAGAGCAAGATCAGGCTGGAATGCCAGGGAAGGGTGTCCCAGAGAACCTGTAACGCTTTCCTGTGCCTGCCTTCTGGGGCCTATGGAATGAGCTGTTTTGCATAGCACTGGGCTTTGGGCTGTCAGGCTCATTGCTGTCACTCCTGATAAGTATGTGACCATCAGTGAGTCTTATGGTCCAGTGTCCTGTCCTGTTCAGCTCCCTGTCTCACTTGTTCTTGACTGATATTGTGCATCTCATTGGCTCCCAATTTCTGAAATGAAGATAAAAACTAAACTGAAAATGCCATGGAGCATTTCTGCCAACTCCTGGTTTTTCCATTCGCTTCCTCTGATAGCCATTGGTTTTGGGAGACTTCCCTTTCCTGCTCCAGGCTGTGGGCCTGTGCACAATAGCCCCTGGCATGTTGCCCATCAGTTAACAAGGCTGGCTCTCTGCAGGCACAGTGTGGATTGGAAAAAGTGAAAGTCTCTGGCTGGAAATAAAAGCTCAGAAAGCCTTTGCTATTTTCCCCCAGGCCCTCCTGGTTCTGTAGTTCTGGCCTCATGAGCTCGTCCCATCCCACCTGTGGAACCAGGGGAGAGTTCAATGGAGCTGGTACCGGAGGAGGTGGGTGTCAGGGGGACCATGAATATTTTATGCCAAGGAAATCTTAACCTCAGACACTCCATGTAACAGACTGAGGGCAGTTCATCCTGTCTGGGCATAGTTTGGACCGTGTCTGAGATTTCATCAATAAGTCAAGTTTTTCTTTCTCTCTAATCAATCCCTTACAAGAGACATTTTTTATTTGTTCGAGGTAAAATGTGTGATACCATTCCAGAGTGTGTTGGTCAGGGTTTAGTTGCACAGAAGAGAACCCACTCTAGCTAGTTTCAGGAAGAGGTTCAGTGTACATTCTGGCTTATGGAATCATTGGGGAGTGAGAAAAGCAGGCTCTAGATTAAGACACACCATGGAGCTCCTCCCTCTTCTGTAATCAGGAAGCCACCATTCCAGAAACTCAGTGCCCTCAGCTCTGGTCCACACCTGTCTCTTGACATCAGCAAAGCTGGAGACCAGGTGTGGAGCCTCTGCAAATGCTGTGGCAGAAAAACCAAAGGCTTCTGTGACTGCGCCCAGAAGCAACAGGAATGGCAGGAAGTCTCTAAATCTCATCCAAGTGCATCTAATTGGCTGAACCAAAAGGAAGTCTTAGAAATACAGCTTTTATCTAATTAGCTTCTGAAGCACAGGAAGTCATACTAGAAGGGTGGAATAGATCTTGAGCCTACCCTATTACATGTGCTATATAAAGTGAAGGAGACAAATGGGATTCTGTGGAGCTCCTACCATGAGATGGTGTTACGTAGATGTGTGCCTGTGCCACCACATTTATAACTTCCAAAAAATTATGAAGTAGATAGTTCTCCCCATTTTTGCAGGTGAGGAAATTGAGCTGAGAATTTAAATCATTCAGCTAATGGGTGGCAAAGCCTGATTTTTCTTTTCTTATTTTTTCTTTTCTTTTCTCTCTTCTCTCCCCTCCCCTCCCCTCCCCTCCCCTCTCCTCTCCTCTCCTCCTTTCCGACAGACTCTCACTCTGTTGCCCTGAGTAGAGTGCCCTAGCATCAGCCTAGCTCATAGCAACCTCAAACTTCTGGACTCAAGCGATCCTCCTGCCTCAGCCTCCTGAGTAGCTGGGACTGCAGGCGCGTACCACCATGCCTGGCTAATTTTTCTGTTTTTAGTAGAGATGGGGTCTTGCTCTTGATCAGGCTGGTCTCAAACTCCTGAGTTCAAGTGATCCTCCTGCCTTGGCCTCCCAGAGTGCTAGGATTACAGGCGTGAGCTACCATGCTCGGCCCGAAGCCTGATTTGAACCCACATTCATCTAATTTCAAAGCTTAGGCTTTTCTCAATCCACCTTGCTTACCTCTGTAGGGTTACTTCTGCTGCTGACAAATGTTGCCAGCATATGGATTGAATTGCCACAGAACTCGTGGGCTACTAAAATGTTATCCAAAGCCAAAAGTGGGAAGCAGGCACTAGGCTAATGTCTAAGCAGAGGGTTAAATAGTGCTCTATGTTTTGAGGCATTGTAGAACTTAAGAAAACCACTCTTTTTTCACGGTTGCACTGGAATTTTGTGTTACTCTGGCAAGGGAAGTAACCAGGCACATGGGTCTTTGACATCTGGGCCACTGCAAAGTGGACTAGATTTCTTATCGTTGGTCCAGATTTCCCCTTAACTCCATCTTGTCTTTGCCCACAAGCCCTCTGTTGGCCAAATGGCATTTTGTATCCCTGGCCTCCAACTCACAAATTACCATGGACAAAACAACCCTGAATTTGAGCTGCATGAAATATGGCACCATGTTTTTCCTGTGCTGTCAAGAAATCCCCATGTAAGCCTCCCTACTGTGCCTGGCAGAAAGACGGTCATATTTTCTTATGGATGGAACCCCCATCCTCTATATGGATCACTTCTGGGGAACGAATGGCCCAATCAGTTCAGGAAGAAATTTTGCCTTGTGCCACTGTACAGCAGCAGGCCTGCCCTTTGTGGAAATAAATTATGGTCCCAAAATTGCCTTGGCTGAACTGCGCTGGGAGTTACAAAGCTTGTTTTCTAGCCTCAGCCCCACCATTAAGTCACTTTATGGCTCTGGACCTCAGGCTCTGCACGATGTGGGTGATAATAATGCACCTCCACCGCAGCAGTATTGTAAGGGTTAAATGAGAGAGGTGGCAAAGTCTTTTCTGAAAAAAGAAAAGGAAAAAAATTGCCTTGGTTGATTTCATTACTCTGTTTATGGCACAATATCCCTACATGTACGGTGAGAGCAACTTCAGTTTCTGATAGGGCTTAGGAAACAAAGATGGACTCTCTTCCATGGGCTGTTTAAGATCATTAGAAAGGCACAGCTCAGGTACCACTTCATCTCAGAATTGGTTGCCTGTACTGTGTGTGTGAGATGTTGAGACAGGAAATCCAGCAAAATGCTATGCCTGTTTTCAGAGCAATTTTGTTTCTGGCTTCTGCTCTGGAGTCACGTGGGGAAGTCAGATTACTGAGGGCCCCATGTTAGCCTTCCTTCCTGAGACATCTCGGAGGGAGACTGGATTGATGCCTCCAAGAAGAGATTGGAAGTGTTCTTGGTGGCGAATTCTACACAACCAAATGAGCCATATGTTCTGAAAGGCTGACTTCATGTGAAAGAATAAAGGAGGCAGTTTCTTGAAGGACATTGAAAAAATAGTTTAAACTCATTAGAAACTGCCTTTCAAAAAGCGACCCTCTTGGCCATTCTTTTTTTCTATGAAGTACTTTTCTTCCTTATGAGGGTCCTTGGAATAGTGGGAGGCGTCTCAGGAAGTTTCGTTGAGCCCCAGCAATTTGTTAGGCCTACCCCTCTCTTCCAGGATGTTCAAAGAACCTCATCTGGGCTCTTTTTTTTTTTTTTTTTTTTTTTGAGACAGAGTCTCACTTTCTTGCCTGGGGCGAGTGCCGTGGAGTCAGCCTAGCTCACAGCAACCTCAAACTCCTGGGCTCAGGCAATCCTACCGCCTCAGCCTCCCGAGTAGCTGGGACTACAGGCATGCGCCACCATGCCCGGCTAATTTTTGCTATATGTATTTTTAGCTGTCCAATTAATTTCTTTCTATTTTTGGTAGAGACGAGGTCTCGCTCTTGCTCAGGCTGGTCTCGAACTCCCGAGCTCAGAATGATCCGCCCACCTCGGCCTCCCAGAGAGCTAGGATTACAGGCGTGAGCCACCGCGCCCGGCCATCTGGGCTCTTTAGCAGCCTCTGCGGTAGATGCATAGTCCTTGTTGTACCATCTCTACTTCCAGAGCACAGGCTGAGTGGCTCCACATGAGTTTTTGATTGAGAGGAGAGATGTATAAAACTGTGCATCCCAAATTTTCCTTCTAAAACTGGTCTAGACTAGGGTACTATCAAGAGGTAATCTGGGCACAGTGGCACACACCTTTAGTCCCAGCTACTTGGGAGGCTGTGGTAGGAGGATCACTTGAGCCCAGGAATTTGAGGCCAGGCTAGGCAACCTAGTGAGACCCAGTCTCAAAAAAAAAAAAAAAAGAGAGAGAGAAAACAAGAAAAGGAAGGAAGGAAGGAGGGAGTTGGCAATTACTTGTTGGGTAGAACAAGTCAGATTCTTCCCCAGGTCTGTCTTCCTTAGCCATTCCCACAGAGCATCTTGCCTGCAGTTCCATTTCAGAAAACCTAATGTTACAGCCCTTGAACTAGACTGGAGAAACCAGCCAGCAAGGAAAGTAGCCTGCTTTGTCAAGGGATAGTACTTCTGCTGTTCCCTGTGTCTGGGAATTGCTGGATTGTGAGGGAGAGGTGGGGAGTATCAGATAAGGAAAGGGAGGGCTTGCGTGTCTCTGGTTTTCTACACAACTGGATAAATTTGTTTCTTCCAGAACAGGAAAAGGACTCAGGATAAGAGCCCTATATTTAAGTTTTGAAACTGCTAGAAATATTTGTGTGTTGGTACTGTTCAAGCTTTTTTTTAAACCTTCTAAAGATTGGCCCTTCTGGTTTGTCTGGTTAGCTTAGGAAGGAAAAAAGATGCAAACTTTTGACCTTACTTTTGTCTGCTTTTCTGATCATACAAAGCAACAGAATCAGTCAGAAAACGCTTTTAGGCTAGGAGTATGGAGACCTGATTTCTCAGCCTCAAAATCCCTTATGGCCAAAAAGCATTACTCAGTGACTTATAAAGAGTCTCTGCATACCCATGTCATTCGTTGATATTAGGATGATAAACCATTCTATCTTACAAGCTGATGTGGCAAAAGTACCTGTAAATTAGCTTTATATTCTCTTATCTTTAAAACAGGGATAATTTCTGCTTCTTTAAACTGTATTGTATTTTTTTTTTGTTTTTTTTAAGAAATGTAAAGCTCCTTGAGTCTCAGTTCCCTCCTCTGTTAAGTAAAGCCAATGCATACCTCTCAGGATTGTTGAAAGGATTAAGTGAAGTAGCAAATGTGAAAATACTTTGCAGAATGCCTGCCACTTAGCCAGGTACTCAGAAAATACTTGCCAGACCTCTGTTGCGGGGGATGTTGAAAATCAAATGAGGCAACTTCCGTGAATGCCAACAAAAAGTAAAGCACTACATAAATGCAAGCTACTATCATTACTTGTAGCTGGGAAGTATGGGAGTGGGTAGGGATGGAGGAGGTTACCTCTAGTTCCTGGCAAGACCATTGGGAGGGCCTTCTTATCTGATACAGGTAGAGAACAAGTAAGGTGAGACACTGGGGGGACAGGGCAGCAGAGAGAGGTGCCCAGCTATATCCAGTTACCTTTCCTTGGCCCCCAACCTCAAAATGCGGGGACCCAAAGCTCAAGAGGGCTAGGCCAATATAGTGATCATTTTCCTAGGTTCTTCCTAGTATAGGAGGAAATGGCATTGGTGTTCTAGAGGAAGAAAGAGACATTATGAAGAAAGGGTGACATTATGAAGGAAGATACGAGGGTTTTTTTAGAAAACTGATCTGGGGCCAAGCATGGTGGCTCATGCCTGTAATCCCAGCACTTTGGTAGGCTGGGGCAGGAGGATTGCTTGAGGCCAGGCATTCAAGACCAGCCTAAGTAACTAGTAAGACCCTGTCTCTACAAAAAATAAAAAATTAGCCAGGCATGGTGGCACATGCCTATAGTCCCAGCTACTTGGGAGACTGAGGCAGGAGGATCACTTTAAGGCTGCAGCAAGCTATGCTCAGGCACTGTGCTCTCACCTGGGCAACTGAATGAAACCTTGTCTTCTAAGGGGAAAAAAAAAACAAACTGGTCTGATTGCCAGCTTAAATTGGTTTCATAAGGGTTATTTTGGTTCATGTCTTATGCCAACAGTCTTGGTCGTATATGCTCTAGTGCCTGCTCCATATGTGGAGTTCATTTCCTATTAGGAAGCTGGAGCATATTAGACTTTAGTACCATGACCCACCTGAGTCATATCCTTGACCTCTAGAGCCCATTGTCTCTGAGCTGACTCCATGCCTGCTCCTTTCGGGCTGTGCATCCTGGGCTCTGTTACCAAAAGCCTTGTTTCTGTGCTCTAGGCTCCCAGAACCCCGGCCGAAGCTCACCTCCCCCTGGCTACGTTCCTGAACGGCAGCAGCACATTGCCCGGCAGGGGTCCTACACCAGCATCAACAGTGAGGGGGAATTCATTCCAGAGACCAACGAGCAATGCGTGAGTATGGGGGGTGGAGGGTGGCCTGGGTGTGCCCATGGCCTGTGTCAAACCAAGATTATAACAGAGGATTCTTGGTAGGCACAATGCAGACCTGAGGGACTTGAACCCTCCCAAATAGCTCTTTTATAAGCCAGGCCTGCCCAAATATGGATTATTCCTTTCTAAGGGCCAAATATCAATTCCTGCCAAAGATGGGATCTAGTCTGCCTAGCCTCCTTGGTATTGGGTGAATACTTGATAGATTGTCCCTCTTCATGGTCCTCTCACTGGTCCCCTGCAGAACACCACTCTGCTATTTGTGTACATTCTTACAACGGCCTGTCGTCATTTCAGCAGTTTTAGCACATGACCAGTCCTAAACTGACAGATTGTGTTTTTCATTGGCTATATTTTAGTTTTGCCATTTCTTGATGAAAGGTATGGAGTAAACCATATCCAAATTACACTATAGGGTTGGTTAGGGTGATCTTCTATGATGGTAGACAGCTATATTAGTTATCTATTGCTAATAACAAATTACCACAAAGTTAGAATCTTAAAATGACATAAACATTTATTGTGGGGGAGGAGTCATCTTAGGTTGTGTCTACCACAATGACTCAGCCATTTTAATGGCTTTGGTTTTTAACCAGTGGCTTACTTGATGAAAATGGCAATTTGCTTAGTGAACTCAGCAAGGGTGAGACCTCTGGCTTCATTCTGGTCTTTTCAGTGAGCTTGCTTTGATTGCAAAGAGAAAGGTCAGTTCTTATAATTTCTCGGATTTGGTCTGAGAAGGGGAAATTTCATAAGGGTAAAATGTCCAACAGAATGGCCGGTGCCATCACATGGGAGATTTTATAAAAAACTGATTCTCGTAACTTTTGTTTCATTATTCAAACATACAAGGGTGGGCGCAGTGGCTCACACCTGCAATCCTAGCACTCTGGGAGGCCAAGGCGGGGGGATAGCTTGAGCTCAGGAGTTTGAGACTAGCCCGAGCAAGAGTGAGACCCCATCTCTACTAAAAAGAGAAAAAAAATTAGCTGGGCATGGTGGTATGCATCTGTAGTCCCGGCTACTCAGGAGGCTGAGGCAGGAGGATCACTTGAGCCCAGGAGTTTGAGGTTGCTGTGAGCTAGGCTGACGCCATGGTACTCTAGCCCAGGTGACAGAGTGAGACTCTATCTCAAAAAAACAAACAAACAAAAAAACACATATAGGCTAGGAGAAGCCCTTTACACTTTTCTTTTCCCTCTATACTCCTGCCTTCTAGATAAATTCGTGTTTGGAACCATGACCTGGAGTGCCTCTAACTGCGCATTCCCTCTTGGGCATTTTCCTGACCATCTTTTCTTCTGGTTTCTCTAACCGCAAAGCACTTCTGAACATCAGCTGTCCTAGGAGTGACTTGGGTGTAAAATCCCAGAAATTGCAATTAAGCTTGATTGCCTTTGGTCTCTGTCTCTCCTTATGGTCCCATGCCCTAGCCCCTTCACTTCTGCACTTTACTTGCCTGGCCCTGGAAGGCTTGGGAGGATTTACTCCTAGTGAGAACAAACATTTTAGAAAGAGGCCACGGAAGGTGGCGTCTGGGGATTGCCAAGGTCTTTCCCCAGTATCCACCCCTTTAGCTAAAGAGGATTGCTCCTGGTAACAGGCCATTCAAGATAAATCCACTTATCAGGAACACAAACAGTATAGTATGTAGTGAAAGAATATTCCACTAGGACTTTCTTGAAAAGTGAAACTGAGATAAATTTATTTTGTTTTTCTTTAATCAGATTTAGGTAATAGTTGCATCTATTTGCTAATTTTTAGAATGAACAAAGCATGATTCATGCTAATTTTTTCTGCTTAATTTTTCTAACAGAAACTTTGCTAGCACGATATAACTTCCTTTACTTCCCTTTTGACTTCTGCAGTACTATCATAAAGAGGGTCATTTTTTGCAAGAGCACTCATAGGACTCAGCATTTTCCCAAGCCCTCTCTTGAGCCTTTGGTATTCTTCCTCCTCCATCATACCTGCTGTGTTGTTAAAATCATCCATTTTCTCTTTTTCTGTTAGCTGGTCTAACTTTGCCAAGCATGTACTTGATGGATCAAGAGCAATTCTTTCCCATGTTGGTTTCATTTACTTTGAGACATCCTGTATCCTTACCAAGATTTGCGGTTTTACTTTCCAGTTAATTTGCCCTGATTGGCAGATTTTTAAAAATCATGTATGACAATATGACCTAAAGCATTTAAAATTATGAGTGAGGGATAATATTAAATGGAAAAAGATATTTGAGTTGGAAACTAATTTTATGAAGGTGTGAATTTTCATAATTCTGATACTTTGCTTCCCTATGTAACATTTAATGTTGGAGCTCAGATGATGAATTCTCTGAAATTTTCTGCACAGAGAAAATGAAGAGGTGGACCCTTCAGAAGATTAATTGGAGAAAAAGCTATTCTGAAGGCTTTTTGTTCTGGTACCAGCTGTGCACTAACTAGTTCTATGACTTTTTTAGACAAGTCTCCTAACCTTTCTAGGCCTGATTTCATTATCTGTGAAATGAGGCAGTACTTGTCTTTGTAAGTTATAAATTACGGAGTGTAAACAGAAGCATTAAGGTCCCACCCAAACTCACTGGAAGCCTCTACAGGGTAGTACCATCTCTAGCGCCAGGTCTCAATGTTAATGAGCCAAGAAAATGCCAACACGAGAAGCAGCATCTTGGCTTTGCTTTCCTGGCAGAGCTCCTTGGGATGCCAGCCAAGCATTTTTCTCCCTCCTGGAAACTTGCCCTTCAAACTAAAGGGGAGAATGGTACCTTACTAACCACTCTTCCCACTGCATGGGGAGAGAAAGGGCACTTCATATTTTGACAGAAAGGACTATTTGCTGGCCCTGACTGGGTCATAAAGCCTGGGTCACCTGCCTGGGATTTGGGCTAGGGCTGTGGTTTTATTTTATGACTTGCCTTACAGATGCTGGATCCCCTGAGCAGTGCAGAAAATTCCTTGTCGGGAAGCTGCCAATCCTTGGACAGGTCAGCAGACAGGTATGGGACTATGGGTGGTTTGCGGGGTGATACGTAGGTGTTTTTGGAACTGTCTGAGGAAGCAGAGTTAGCTAGTATGTGTCTCTGAGCTAGACTGTAGGCCCAGAGTTAAAACATCATGCTTCTTAGGAAAGCCCTCTCCTTATTTCCCAAAACCATGAGAATTTTATGTTTGCATAATTTAATAAATGTAATAATAGCTCATAAAATAGCAGCTCATTTATTAAGTGCTGTGTTGTTCTAAGTGCTTTACATGTTTTGACTTTCCACATAATTTAATGCTGGAAGTATACTTTGTAGTTTTGGCCTCACTGCTGTGATCTGAACTGAGAAGCAGTGGATCATCAATATTTTAGGGGAAAAACTGAATTCTCATCTGTTGGTTTACTTCCATTTTTTTCTCCAAGTATTTCTGGGACAATAAGAAACTGAAGTCAGAAAGCAAAACATCCAGACTGTATGGAGTGCCACACTACCTGCTAGCTGTGTATCTTGTTCTTACACTTGGGGAGGAAACAAGTGCTGTCCTTTACATGCCAAATGGTTCTGCGCAGGGTATGTTTGGAACAGGCCTTGGCACTGATCCCACCACTCCTTCGCCTCAACCTCATTATGCCCAAGAGCATGTTCCATCACGTCTGGCTGGGCTTAGGGCTATGGTCAGAGGCTATGGAGCAGGTTTGGGGTCTTTTTTCCTTTGTGGAACTGATTGTTCATGTGAGTAGTGATCTTGCGACTGTGGCCAAACTTGTCCTATCTCTCTTAACAGACTGGAGCGTGGGTAAGCACTGTCTCCCTCTAGATATCATAGAATATAGTCATAGTTACTTGTCAGTTTCCAATATCTATCCTTGTTTTGGGCTTACTCTCCAACCAGGGGAGGAAGGCACAGGTAAGAGTGCCAGGAGTTGCTGCCACAGACTGAGGGCTCTGCCAGAGCAGGGACGGACTCTGACTTTTGTCTATCTCCTTAGCTTGGTGGGGGGAGCCCAGGAGGGGAGGACTACAGAAGGTGTGGTTGTTGGAAAACAGTAGGGGGCAGCTCCCTCCACCCCCGTGGCCCTCTCAAAAGGCACTCTTGTGTAAGGAAAAGGGCCGGTCATGTGGAAGCTGGGAAAGACAGCTGAACTTACCCACTTCTCTATTCTCAGGTTTTTCCTCTGTCCCTGCAATGCTTTGTTTTCTTCTTATTAGGAATGATCTGGACTAATTTCCTTGAGGCCTGGGTCTGACTTGAGCTCAGTGTTCTCATTTTCTCTTCATGGGGAAGGTCATGGGATCTGGAGCCAGATAGACCTAGATCCAGTCCCAGTTCCACCAAATATTAGTTGAGTGGCTTCAGGCAAGTCCCTTAACCTCTCTGTTCCTCAGTTTTCCCGTCTGTAAAATGAGATGATGTGATTAGTCTGAAAGCAAGATGCCTGGTTTAGCGGAAGAACATGAACTTTGGAATTATAGACCTAGATTTGAAGTCTGGTCCTATTGCTTACTAGCTGTATCCTTGGGCAAGTAAATAGGGCTGTGTAATCCCTAACGTCTAGGGTGTCTGTGAAGACTAGAAATAGTATAGCAGCTGTTTAGTCATTGGGACCTGCTATTATATTATACCATTTGGAGAAAAAGCACACTTTGTAAAATAGATAAGAAAACAGCAATCTGTAAACCATGATATGTTGGTATTTGTTACTGCCCTGAGCAAAGGATTCTCTTGCAGCTCTTCACCTGTTACAGAGGTGGGAAGAAAGTCCAAGAAGGGCAAGGGGTGTACAGCTAGGCTGGAGCGTGGTAGGACGCGAGATTTCAGGGCCTGTCAGATTTGGGCCTCAGACTAGCGAAGGGAAGGTGGAAAGAGAGGCTGGGCTCAGAAAAGGACTTTTTCCCTCAAACTCTGCTCCCCTCACCCAGTGCTGTGGAAGGGAGTTAGATAGGGAGGCCAGCTGGATGCCCTGCTGGGCTGCTCTGGAAGGAAGTACGTTGAGGTCTATATTGTGATTTCTTTTTGTTTTCTTTAGCCCTTCCTTCCGGAAATCACGAATGTCCAGAGCCCAGAGCTACCCCGACAACAGACAGGAGTACTCAGGTGAGTTCCACAGAGCCTGGGTGAGGCCGCAGACACTTGTGCTGTGACTACTCTGAGTTGGTAACTTTCCTCGGGCCTGCTTCTCTGAGGCCTCAGGTGACCTGGGGACTTAAGTGATTCTCGCACTTTGACCTACCCAGAAGCCAGTGATTTCCTTGTCTTACTCAGATCGGGAAACTCAGCTATATGACAAAGGGGTCAAAGGTGGAACTTACCCCCGGCGCTACCATGTGTCTGTGCACCACAAGGACTACAATGATGGTGAGTGCACCTACACCCTGCCCCCTGCTGGCTGCCTCAAGAAAGAAGTACTTACAGCTCCACCATGGAAAAGTCACCACAGAAAAGCCATCATGAGGGGCCTGGGCCCAGGCGCTCCAAACCCTGTGTTTTCCTTTATTCCTGAGGAATTGTGGCCCAAGGCTTAAGGCACAGGAGACAGAAAAAAACAAAAAAGCCAGGTAGGGAGAGTGGTATTTGTAGACTAAGATTTTGCCACTGGGAACTCTGACCTTTGTCTGAGTCTGTGGCGTGCTCCAGGAGCACCATCTCTCCGAAGCGTTCTTCTTCCCTGCAGCAGCAGACAGACTAGGGCCACGGAGAGGAGTGAGGAGCAAGATTCGAAGAAAACAGAGCCTTTACCTGTGGCTTGGCCTTATGAGCAACTGGTCACCTATAGGCCAGCCCTGTGCCTTTCCTTTGGCCAGGACTCGCAGGCTTCTTCCTAACTTCTGCTTTTGTCCTGATTCTTGGGATGCTTGGGACAGCAGCCTTTGTGGCATGAGTCAGGTGGCAGGGCAGATAGGGTGGGCTGCAGCCGGTGGTATCTATTACTTACAGAAAGGACCTGGTTTGCACATTTGGCCTTGTGGTGAGGGGTCTGACTTGCTCTACTCTGGTCCCTGCACCCTTTCAGGCAGAAGAACATTTCCCCGAATACGGCGTCATCAAGGCAACCTGTTCACCCTGGTGCCGTCCAGCCGCTCCCTGAGCACAAATGGCGAGAACATGGGTCTGGCTGTGCAATACCTGGACCCCCGTGGGCGCCTGCGGAGTGCAGACAGCGAGAACGCCCTCTCTGTGCAGGAGAGGAACGTGCCAACCAAGTGTGAGGAGCTGTCCCTGGCTAGGAGGAGACAGCCCAGGCCATCTCAGACAAGCTGCTGGGCTGGGAGCATGGCCAGGCCACTGGGACCCTTAGGCTCAGCAGGCAGCAGCTCTAGCCCATCCTTCCCACAGTAGAAGAGCCTTGGGGTGGGCATCAGACCCCCCACAACCCAGGGCCTGATCCACTATTGTGTGACAAGCTACTTCTCCTCTCTGGACTTTAGTTTTTCCATGTGTAAACTAAAGAGCACCCCCTTAATCCCTGCCATATTAAAATATATTAGGGGGCTTTGGAAATAAAGGTATTCGATCAATGCAGAAGAGCATTTAACGATGACTTTAGCCAGTCCTCTGCTTCTCAGGACCCTGACCTTAAGGTCTGATTGACCAGGACACTGGTGTGCTCCAGATTGGGGTGGCGAAGGTGCTGGGTGAGGGGGGACACTGAGCCAGAGGTCCCACTACAGAGCATCTAGAGAATGAGGTAGGATATCAATCAATGATGCATATGAAATAATGCTCTTTCCTTCTGTTCTCCTGTAGCTCCTAGTGCCCCCATCAATTGGCGCCGGGGGAAGCTCCTGGGTCAGGGTGCCTTCGGCAGGGTCTATTTGTGCTATGATGTGGACACAGGACGAGAACTTGCTTCCAAACAGGTCCAGTTTGACCCAGATAGTCCTGAGACAAGCAAGGTACTGCCTTCCCCATGGCCTTTCAGTCCCCCTTTTCAACAGAAAGGCCTGTTTTATTGCACAGAGTAGTTGCTTTCCCTGTCGTTCTTCCTCCCAGGCTGCCTTGCTGTCCACCCTGGCCCAGGCTGAGGGGTGAAGGGATTGTGGTCCACAGAGCACCAAGCACCCAGGGGCCCTCCCCTGGGTATGAGGAACTGAGTTAATACCAAAGTTCCAAGCAACCCAGACTGAACGGCCATGACCAGTGCCACAAAGATGGCCTGTCTCTTCCACCAAACAGATACCTCTCCCCATCCCTCAGCCCAGGAAGGAGCCTTGAAATTCACTCGCTTAGTCCAGCTCTAAAGAAGGAATCTTATGACCCGCCTTTGGAGGTCAGCTTTGGATGTGGCCTACACTTCAAATTGAGTGGATAAATATAACAGTTACCTTAACTAAGTATCAACAATCCCTTCGGCCACCTGCCTGTCCACCTTCTTCAGGCATGGAAGTGCCGCTGTCCGAAAGGCTGCCCAGCATTGGGGCTAAGGGCCAGACAGTTGAAAGAGTCCCCTTTTTCTCCAGTGGAAGTTCCCAAGGCAGACCCCTATAAGGCCATTGACTGGGGCAAGCTGAGCTGAGCCCAGGCGGGCAGAACCGGAGCCCTGAGGGCTAAGGGTGACTACTGACCTCTCCCCTAGGAGGTGAGTGCTCTGGAATGTGAGATCCAGTTGCTGAAGAACTTGCAGCATGAGCGCATCGTGCAGTATTATGGCTGTCTGCGGGACCGTGCTGAGAAGACCCTGACCATCTTCATGGAGTACATGCCAGGGGTATGTGCCCCTTGAATGCATGTGGGGCCTGACCTGGGGACTGCAGGAGAAGGGTCACCTTTGACATCAGTCTGACCACCTGAGGCTCCAGAGGTGATGGTAGGACTTAGGGTCAGGAGCGCCCTGCCTCAGGTTGCAGCGTAGTGTGAGATGAGAGATGTCCCAGGCCCAACCCTCACCAGAGGCTGGCAGGGCTGTTGCACTGTCCAGTGGAGCAGGGGCCTCCCTTCTGGATTTGGGTCGTACGTTGCTTGGGAGAAAGATTGTTTCATTCTCTTCTCCAAGCTGCCCAGCAGCTCCTGGCAAAGTGCCTAGAACGTTGCAAGTAGGAACTGGGTGAATCACACCTTTGCTGCAATGTTGAGGGCTGGAATAACCTTGCCCCCTTCCCATACCCCTCCCCGGAGGGGACTCCCTCTGACTCTTTGTGGCTGGTAGGGCTCGGTGAAGGACCAGTTGAAGGCCTATGGAGCCCTGACAGAGAGTGTGACCCGGAAGTATACCCGGCAGATCCTGGAGGGAATGTCCTACCTACACAGCAACATGATTGTTCACCGGGACATCAAGGGTAAGCAGGGGTCAGGCTGCATGGAGGCCCCAAGACCTGGGTTCAAGTCTACCATTTAGTGACTTAACCATTCTGAACTTTCTGAAAAGTGAGACCCCAGTTGCTTCCTTGGGGGACTGGCGTGAAGATTGGTTGAGCAACTTAGTAAAATACCAAGTTCTCTGCACATGTTGGCCGTGGCAGCAGTCATTTTTTACAGCAGGTCTGAGGTTTCCTTTTGCTAGACCGCTTGCCGTGTGTAGTTACTGTGGGCCATGCGCAGTGGTAGAGCCACCAGCAGCTCTCTGACTGGGAGGGAGGGAAGATGGTAGAAAATGCAAGAGGGTCCAAGGTTACAGCCTCTGCCCTTTCATGCCTCAGGAGCCAATATCCTCCGAGACTCTGCTGGGAATGTGAAGCTGGGGGACTTTGGGGCCAGCAAACGCCTGCAGACCATCTGCATGTCGGGGACAGGCATGCGCTCAGTCACCGGCACACCCTACTGGATGAGCCCTGAGGTGATCAGTGGCGAGGGCTATGGAAGGAAGGCAGACGTGTGGTGAGTGCTGGATGTGCGGGACCCCATCTCCCTGCCTGGGCTGTAGTGCTCTAAATTAGAAACTTGCCTTGGCGACTTTGAGGTGTGGTAGAAGGGGGTGCACTTAGGGCCCAGGCTACATATGTGCAAGAGTGTTGGTGTGTGCAGTAGCACTTACGACAGATGGGTTGTAGTTTGTTTTGTTTGTTTGAGACAGGGTCTCACATATTGCCCAGGCTGGAGTGCAGTGGTGCAATCACAGCTCGCTATAACCTCGAATTCCTGGGTTCAGTGCGATCTTCCTGCCTCAGCCTCCCAAGCAGCTAGGACTACAGGCGTGTGCCACCACATCCAGCTAATTTTTAAATTTTTAAAATTTTTTTGAGACGAGGTCTTGTTTTGTTGCCCAGGCTGGTTTCAAACTCCTGGTGGCCTCAAGCGATCCTCCCATCTCAGCCTCCCAAACCACTTGAATTAAAGGCTTAAGCCATTGCCTGGCCTGGATGGGTTACGTTTTAACCCCAAGTAGCAAACTGTTTGTTATTGCTGGGAACTCAGGCCATGGAAAACTTCCTGCATGTTTGTAAAATCCATTAAAGATGTAGGATCCACTCTGAAGGTCTGGATCAGTCCTAAATCAGAGCAACTTCTGCCTCCTCTCCTAGTGCTCAGATGGGCTTGCATTTGCTCTACCTAACTCTGTGTCCATCCTCAAGGGCCCAGAAGTTGTGAGAATTTCTCCCCTTGGAAAGTTACTATGGTGGGCTGAATAATGGTCCTCCAAATATGTCCACATCCTAATCACTGGAACCTGTAAATGTTACCTTATATGGCCGAAGGGCCTTTGCAGATGTAGAGTTAAGGATTTTGAAATGAAGAGATTATTCTGGATTATCCAGGTGGTCCCAGTATATTCACAAGGGTCCTTATAAAAGGAGGCAGGAGATTGGAGTGGGCAGCAGAAGGTGTGACAATGGAAGCAGAGGCTGGAGTGAGGCAAAGAGGGGGCTGTGAGCCAAGGAATGCAGGTGGCCTCTAGAAGCTGGAAATAGCAAGGAAACAGAGTCTTCCCTCAGAGCCTCCAAAAGGAACCACCCCTGCTAGCTAACACCTTGACTTTAGCCCAGTGAGACACATTTTAGACTTCTTACTTCCAGAACTATAAGATAATAAATTCGTATTATTTTTATGTTGCTAAGTTTGTGGTAATCTGTGACAGCAGCAATAGGAAACTAATACAGTTATCTTGCAGCTGTTCTGTCCATGCAAGTTGTTCTCTTTTCCCCAAGCTCAAGAATCACCTAGGTGGGCGGGGATGTGTAGGTTGACAAAGCTGTGTGGACGAGGGGCTGAGAGTGCTTTGGAGCCTCTTCTGGCCTTGGGGATCCGAGAGATGCCAACCCTCATCTTGGCCTATCCTGTGCTTCGGTGTGTTCTGAGATAGGCCCTCCTTTCACAGGGGTGGGCAGGACAGCTGGGAACCCCAGGCTGGCCAAGGGGTGATGTGGGCTCCTCTCTCTCCAGGAGCCTGGGCTGCACTGTGGTGGAGATGCTGACAGAGAAACCACCTTGGGCAGAGTATGAAGCTATGGCCGCCATTTTCAAGATCGCCACCCAGCCCACCAATCCTCAGCTGCCTTCCCACATCTCCGAACATGGCCGGGACTTCCTGAGGCGCATTTTTGTGGAGGCTCGCCAGAGACCTTCAGCTGAGGAGCTGCTCACACACCACTTTGCACAGCTCGTGTACTGAGCTCTCAAGTCCACGCGGTTGCTGGCCGCCCTTATCACACGAGCGAGGGGCTGCTGCGGGCTCAGCGAAGTTGCTGCTTCTCCAGGCGAGGCTGTGGACCACGGAGCTGAGCTGCAGCCCAGCCAGCATTTGTCTGCGCCCCTTCTGCCACTGGGGCTCAGAGCTAGGGTGGGGTGGCTGCAGCCTCAAAGACTGAGAGTCCCCAGCCTGCCAGACCCAAGAGCTCCCAGTGTCCTGAGAGGGCCGGGGACAGTATGCTAGGTGGCCATGTGGGCCCCACCCTTGGGCTGTATCCTGACGCTGCAAAATCTGCACTAAAGCCCAGAGGGTCTGGGGGCGCAGGACTGATGCCAGGGTATGAATAGTGTTATTTTCATTCAGAGTGTTATTTGGTTTCTCCTCCCAGTGTCTGGAGACCACCAGGATGTCTTGGGGCTGGATGAGCCCACTGAAGCCTGAGGTAAAGCCCAGCATCCCCCAAGCAACGGCAGGCAGAGGCTCAGGCTGCCCTCCCTAGAGCCCCGGTCAGCTTTGCCAGTCCTATCCTTTACCAAAGATGAATGGAGCAAATGTCATGCTGCCTTATTCAGGAAAGGAGGAGCCTGTCCTGCCTGTCCCCGTGACCCTGCTCCATAAGCAGGGGCCTGAGATGTGGAACTGCCCCCACTGAGGGGGGGAGACCCAATTTTGTCAATGCAATTGTCTCTGTTTTACAAGTTGGAGTCACTCTTATGCTGTATCCAGTTTCTAAACTGGAAACTTTGTGCCCTCTGGGCTCTGAGGACCCCTGCTGTGGGCTTGGGCCTGGGCTGGACTGGGAGGAGCTGAAGGTAATGGCCTTTGTGCTCCCGGCCTGGCATCAGTTCCCCCACTGGAGTGGAAGGGAAGGTGGACCACACAGTGAGGGCATCTGGCCTGGCTGGTGTCTTGAGCCCAGAGAGTCTGGGGAGGTGTCTCAGGCTGCCTGAGTTGTGACCTGCCAGGCCAGAGCCCCCTCTGTCTGGTAGAAGGGAAAGCCCACGTGCTGCCACCAACTGTGTCCAGAACCGCCAGCTTTGTTCTTCCTTAGCCAGCCTTGCCCACCCCCAGGAGGTCTCAGCCCCTTTCCCTTGCTCCTCGGGCAGCAGGGGTCTGGGAAACGGCATCTCCAGGCAGCTTGGAGTTGGCCATATTACCTCAGCCTGGGCGCTGGTCCTTTCTTCCGGCCCCTCCCCTCCAAAATGTGCCTATTGCTCGAGCTCCTCCCTCTCAACACCCAGGTTCCTTGGGAGTTGTCATTAAAGGAAAAAAAAAAAAGCCAGTGCCCAGGGATGGGTGTCTCCAGGAGCTGGGGGTGAGCGGCAGGCAGCCCTGCCAGCGTGCCTGCGTCCCCACGGGCACAGAACAAGCCAAAGCCTTCGTTGTATGTTGACGATGCACTTTTATGAATGTAGTTTCTATCGCTGTTTTTAGCCTTTTCACATCATGTAATGTGAGGCCTTGTACTTGTTAATTTATATCTCAGATCATATTTGATGGTTTTTATATATATCAATTCTAGACTGTTACAGGTGATGGACGCCTCAACAGAGAGAAGAGAAAATGAAAGAAGCTGGTTTTGCAGAAAAGTGTGCTGCATGGTGCCAGTTGGGCCTGGGCCCCTCTGTTTCCATCCGTTTCTCCCCAAGGCCCCTGTCAGGCCCCCTCCACTCCACGCTGCCCTCTGAAGACAGTGAGCACGTGCTCTTGCCTCCACCTCGGCCCTTGCCCAGGTGGGGTGCAGCCTCTCATCTCGACCAAAGCTGCTGCGTGGCAGCTCGGCCTCTCCACGCCCCCATCCTGCTGGCTGTATGCTCTTCTTGGCCCACACCCCCAGAACATGATGCCGGCTGACTCTGCAACTGTGTGTGTCCCAGGTTCAGGCTCTCACAGAGCCCCACGCCCTGGGTCTTACCTCACAGGGAATGTTTTAAAAATGAATTTGAAAACAAGCCAACAAACCCTGCACTCCAAAAAACCAAAAAAGACCCTGAATTTTTTGTGCCAAAAACTGTGGACATGCTATCTCGGCATCCTCAGGATCAAGCTGTTGCTTAATTTTAATTTATTGTTTTTTATTAACTAATCCAGATGAAAGTTGTGGGGCTCTATGACGGCCTGGGCCCAGAGGTCCTGAAGGGCAGTTTCCTAGCAGCCCCAGGCTTGCTGTGGGAAGGGGCCGTGCCGTCATTCTCTCATCATTCTGTGGGGCGTGTGCCTTGGCCAGCCCCGCATGGAGAGGCCAGGGCTGGGGATGGTCCGCACTATCCTGCCCGCCTGCCCCCCCACCCAGCTGTGTCTGTGTCTGAATTGTGGATCGTGCAGAAGAACCTGCAGCCATAGTTATTTGACTATATCTTGACTGAGGGCTTGCAGTGCAAAGCCAGGCCAGTGTCGTGCATTACTTACAATAAAAGGGATCATTTATACCGGTGGAGTCCTGTGGCCATGCTTTCGGTTGGATGGGGGTGGAGGCAGGTGCTTGCGTGGGAGGGGCTCCTCAAGCAGAAGAGAACTTCGGGTGACCCCAAGCAACCCCAAGGGATCCTGGTTGACTTGGCTGGGCACCACCGTTAGCCCAGAGGTGGCTCCCCCTTTCCTCCACTTGCCCCTCCAGGAGTTCCATCGGGGATGGTTCCATCGGGGCTGACTTACCAAGGTGGCACTGTGGCCCTTGACCCAAGTGTCACCAGTGGCTGGGTTCCTGGGACCTCCATGGCATCTAGTAGGGTCTTCCTGGCCCAGAAAGGGATTCCCTTTAGTCCCATCCTTGCAAGGCAGGGGTCAGGTGCATCCGGGAGCCACCTCTGGGGTATCTGCCTCTGGTCTACCTGCTGCTATTGCTTAACTCGGAGCAGGGAGGGTCTGTGTCCACATCTGAGACCTTGGGTGCAAGAAGTTGCGCCTGCCCTGAGAAGCTCTGAGCAGCTCTCCTCACACTCTCAGGACCCGGGCCTGGGGTGCGCCATCTCTGCTTCCTCAAGGAGCAGTGCCAACCTCAACATAGCACAGTGGCCCAGCTGCCTATCCTGGTCCATGGGTATGAGGTCACTTAGGAATCAGGCAGTTGCATGGGGTGGTGGCAGCAAGTCCTCTGCTGCAAACTGTCGTCCATCAGTGTGCCTGGGTTTTCAGAGGAGCAGATGAACTGAGCTTGAAAAGCAAGGGAAGATGGCAACGAAGGGAAAGGGCACAGGGACAAAGGGTAGTCACTGAAACCTTCAGCAGTACTCGCTGGGTCTGCTGGTTCCCACCGTTCCTGACTGATTTCCAGGGCAAAGGGCTAGGAATGAGGAGAAGGGGGTTCTGGCGAGGGCTCAGCAGAAGGGTTCTGACTTTGACCCCTCGCGTTCCAGTGCAGCAACGCCAGGCGCCATCACCCACCAACAGCCAGCCCTCCTGCTCCTTGGGCCCAATGCTCGCTCTCCTGCTCACATTGGGGTGTATGTGTAAGTCTGTGGGCCTGGGGTGTCTTAACCAACCCGAAACTGAGGGGGCAAAGTAGGGTTTCAGGTATAAAACCACTCCAGGTTTGCCGGCATGATGTTCTGCCTGGGGAGAGGAGCAGCCCCTTCTCTCCAACCAGCCCCCTCCTCCCATCAAGGCCAGTGGTACTCTGGGTTGGCCCTGTCCCCGCTTCCCATCCCCATGGTGAGTCTACATCCTTCCTGCCACAAAGCCCCCCAGCAGTGACACAATACAGAGTCAGCAACTGTTTAAACATGTTTAAAATGGGGTTGATCACAACAGACAGACGGGCAGAAACAGGAGGGGAGGGGGCCGCGGCCAGCCCCGCTGCCAGTCTCTGGGGTGCTCAGCTTGGTGGGTGCTTTACTTCCGCTTCTCCACTGGACGCGGGTGGTGTGAGACGGTCCCAAGCCGCGCTGGGGCAGGCCCTGCCTTGCCTGGGCAGGGTGGCTCCAGTTCCCCATCCCCTCCCCCACTGGCTGCAGTGGCATTCATGAGGCCCAACAGGTGGCACCCTCCTTCCTCCCTGTCTCCATGGCTCAGGACCAGGCTAAGGGCAGAGGTAGATGGGGAGACTTGGGGGCCGGATCCGGCCCGGCCTGGGTGGCAGTGAGGGAGCTTAGGACCCTGAGGAGGGCATGCTGACTCCTTGCTGGAGAAAAGGCACCTAGATAGGGAAGCTGGGGTGGAAAGCAGCAGGAAGCAGGGTGGTGAGCAAACGCCAATCCTGGTTCCAAACCCCCACCCCTGGGGGAGAAGGAAGGAATCCTGGAGCCGGGCCCTGCCCCGTGCCCCTCTGCCTGAGCAAGCCTCATCCTTCCCGCCCTGCTCCTGTCCATGCCCTGACCCGGCCCCACGGAGGGAGTGGAAGGCCTCAAGCCGTCTTGGTGCCGGGGTCCACCTCCTTGTGGGCCCAGAGCTCCTTGTGCTGCTTGCGGCCGAACCCCTCATCGTAGTTGCCTTTGCTCTTAAACAGCTGCTGAAAGTGGGGTTTACAGTAAAACTCCCCGTGTAGCGCTGCGTAGCTGCCCAGGCTGCAGAAGCAGAACACCTATGTCAGGGCCCGCGGGGCAGGGGCAGGGGCAGGGGCAGGCAAGGCAGGGGCGCACCTGAGTTTGGTGTGACAGTGCTTGCAGCAGAAGCAGGTGTTGTGGAAGATAAGCTTGTCTGCCACCAGCCGCTCCATGGGGTACACAGTCTTCTGGCAGGCAGCGCAGGTCTCCTTCACCTGGGCCCGCAAGCTGAAGGACTGTGTGGGGACACTCAGCCAGGGGACTGCCCTGCGCCCACCCCTCCTCCCGCGCCCGCCCTCAGGGCCCTACCTTGGAGCGCTGCACAATGCTGCCCCCGCCGCCACCTTTGGCTTCCTGAGGGAGAGGGGCAATCAGACCATGCCCCACCATGGCTGCGGTCACCACCCCAGTTCCCAGTGGCACTCCAGAGGGGCAAAGGGTGCCAGGCAAACACGCTGCTCCTCCTCCCTTCACCCCCAGGCCAGGCACCTGCCCAGGGGCCCCTCCCACTCGGCTGGTCACCTACATGAGATGGGGTGGCCTGGGCGGCTCCTGCAGCCTGGAACATGGCTCTCGTTGGAGGTGGTGGAGGCCCCGAGTGGAGACGCGGCACCCGCTGGGTTCTGCAAAGGGAAGTCGGTCGGGAGGGCCCCACAGGCCCTTCCCCAGCCTGCAGGGGTGGGGAGTGTTTACAGCAGGGGGCTGGGGGGCTGCGGTTGGGACTTTCCCTAAGTCATTTCCTGTTGCTCTAGGTCTTGCCACTTCCGCCCCTCACACCCACCCCACGCTGCTCCCCCAAGGGGCGGGGGTCCTGAGTGGAACCGTGCATGGGGGAGGAACAAAGCACAGGGCCGAGGGGCTGGAGGGGCGGAGGACTCCCCAACAGCCGCCGTGTGCGCCCCGAGGGCAGGGACTCTGTCGGGGTGAGGGGAGGTCAGGAGAGGGCGGGGCCGCGATGAGAACCCGCTGCCCCGGCCTGACCCCGGCCCAGAGCTGCCCCGCGCCAAGGCCGCGGGCGCCCGGCTCGCTGCCCAGCCCCTGGACAGCGCCCGCCCCGCCCGCTCCGCCCCGCCCCGCCCGGCCGAGCCGCCGCTCGCGCCTCCTGCTCCTCGGGTCCCGGCCCCGCACAGACCGGACCCCAGCCCCAGGACTCCGTGGGCCCAGCAAGCGGCACTCGGTTCCGCCCCCGCTGAGGCCGGCCCCGAAGGGCCGACTCGAGCCGCGGGGTCCCAGGCGAGGGCTAAGCGCGGATCGCCGGGCATCGGGACCCCGCGGACGGAGGGGGAGGTGGTCCTCGTCCCCCCACCTCAGCGCCCTGTTCCGGAGCCGGTACAGGACCCCCCGGCCCGCCCGCGGGTCTCACCGGGCCCCGGCCTGGGCCGCGGGTCGGTCTCCGGGGGGCGCCTCGGGTGCGAGGAAGGCGCGGGCGCAGGCTGACGCCGCTGCCAGTGGTTCCCGAGCGGCCGCCGCCGCCTTATCGCGGCACCGCCCCCGCCGGCCCCCGCCCCGCGCCCGCCCATTGGCTCCGCCGCGCCCGGAGCCGCCTCCGGGCCCCGCTGCCACCGCCGACCCCCCTCTGCGCTTTGTCTTTCCCTCACTCGCCGTCCCCGCCTTTGTCTGCCCCCCGCCCCAAACCCGCGCTCCGGGCCCGCACCGCCCCCGGGCTCCGAGCTCGCAGGCCCCCGGGAATCGGCCGCCCGTCTGCCCGCTCCCGACGGCGCCGGGATCCCGAGCGGCTGCGCGTGCGGAAGCGACAGTGTTGGGACAGGAGCCCGAGGGCTCCGCACCGCACCCCTCGGGGAGGGACAAGTTCAGTTGAGGCGGCTGTAGTCGCGAGACACAAGGCACTCTCACGCGGTCCCTGGGGAGCGGAAGGGGATAACCGGGCTGTGCCTGGGCCTTTTGCTGCCTCAGTTTCCTCCGATTGGCCCTCGTGCGCAGGTCCGGGCGGCCCCAGTCCCCGCCCGTCGCCGTGTGGGTCCTGCAGCTTCAGACACCCCGCTGGGGCGACCCCGAGGCAGGCCCGGGTCGCCCGGTCTGGCTCCCGTGTCCCGCGGTCCGCGGAGTCCTCCCGCCGCCAGGGGCCGCCCCCGCGCGCCCGCACGGCCCACGGAGGAAGATGGCAGCGGCGGCCGGGCACGCGGTACCGCCAAGCCGGGCCGCGAGGCTGCGATGAAGGGGACCGGGCACCCGCGTTCGTTTCCCTTCCGCCGCCCGCTGGCCGTGGAGCTGTCCAGCAACCGGGCTCCGGTGGGACCGCCGCCCTCAGCGCCTTCTGCGACCCTGTAGACAGGGGGGCCGCGGAAGCTGCTGCCCTTTCCCAGAGCCCCCACCCTCCCAACGTTTTCGTGGCCGGGTTTTGTGGGATCAGTAATCCCCCGACCCCTGGGGGCCCCAATCACCGAGGGCGCGCCCTCAGGGAAGCGATTTTAGCTGGAGATTTGAAGTGACTTGTTGCAAGTACCAAAGCTCCTGCAGCAGAGCTACTCCCTGCGCCTTTGGCAGCCCACTGCAAGACAGGGCTGAGGCGCACGGGAGGAAGCAGGTGACGGTCACTCACTCGCGGAGCAGAGCCTCAGCAACACGACCTCTGCTGGGAGGCCCGGCCTTCCTGGGCACCAGGGACTGCTTGGCTCTGCCTGAAATCGAGCTGGAAGCTGTTTCGGAAAGCTCAGCCCTAAACACAGCGTGTTCCCACACTGTGGCAGGAATAGAACTGGGGCTCCAGAGCGCAGCCCACACACTTGTCAGGGAACAGAACAGCTCCCGCCTGCCGGCTGGCGGGGAACAGCAAAGCAGCTCGCAGCCCCCAGCGGTTTCCTCGGCTCCCCGCGCCCACGGGCCGGCTTCACTTGTCTCCCCCAGCCTCCTGTGCTTGAGGAAGACTTGTGTTTTGCCTGCACCATGGGCCTGAGACTCCCTGGGGGGGCGTGTCAGAACCCTCAAAAACTGGACGAGTATCTTACTGGGGAAAGTTTCCACCCCTGTGAACAGATCTCTAAGGGGGCTGTTTAATGCAAGAGAGTGGAAGCCCTGGGGGCACGGGGAGCAGGGCTGGCTGGGCAGGCCCCGAGGGCCTGTCGCCCTGCCCAGATGGATCTGTGGGCCCGGCTGCAGGCGGCCTGCGGAATCAGCACTTTGGGCATGGAGAATGAGCTGACAGCAGGTGGAGAAGGTAGTCAGGAAGGAAAGAAAACTGACAGTGAGCCAGTGTTAAGGAAACGTGAGGAAAAAAAAACTGAAGAACGGGGCTGGAAATAAATGTGACCTGGCCTTGTCACTCACTTGGCATTGCTGGCCCCGCCCCCACCTCAGGGTTAGTGTCATTCTCTTCACTTCAGCCCCTACCATTGCCCAAAGGAAAAGGGTTTTTTAAATTAGTATTATTCTTTTTTAAACTAGTGTTAAAATTTCTGAGGAAAAGGAAAGTGAGGGTATTTGATGGTTCAGAGTAGCTTCAGCAGAGGAGGGTCCCTCCCTGTGAGGGACTGGCAAGGGGGAAAGTGCCAGGCACGCTGCATGCCCCGGAAGCACCACTGAGGGGAGACCCAGGTTGGAATCCCGCCCCGTGCTCACACGCGCTGGCCTGCAGCCAGCCAGGACGCTGGTTCTTAGGTTACTTGCTCTTTGGTGACTGGAACCCATGGTAAGAGACACCCCCGGTCAGGTTACAAGACAAACCCTTCCACCTCCTCTCCTGCCAGAAGTGAGCATCTTCCGCCTCTCTTCCTAGTGGCTGGTCTCTAGCACCTGGACCTTCCAGCTCCAAAGTGGTTTGATGGTCACAGGCTAATACTAAGTCTGGAAATTTTAGAGCATTAAGAGACAAATCTATTATGGGTTTTAAAAGAAACTGGTCTATGTAGCGAAAGAGGCCACTGCTGTGTTTCCACGAGCACTCACGGGCCTGCTCCCGGAGGGGAGAATGACACTGCCTCTCGCCTGAGCCCATAGTCATCCTCATCAGCACAGACACTAGGAAGCAGGGCTTGCAGTTCAGGCACCGATGCAAACACACAACCATGCCATTCTCCAATGGATTCTCTAAAAATTTTAATTTGTTCTGACAATGAAACTAACACAGCATAAGGATTTAAGACCTCAGGCTAGACAAAACATCATGGCCCCAGGGAATGCGCCCAGGCTGCTGGCTGGAGGCATTGGATGGATTCTTGGTGGGAAAGGAATGAGCTACACAGATGAACCATGGGAAGGCTTTAGATGTCAGGGCCCAAGTGAGAAGTGGGGTAAGGGTGGACTTACCCCTCTTAAAAGGACAGAAATACTCTTCCCTTCAATTACTAGGGAGGGGGTTGAGGGGAAGGGAGGAAGGTCGACTATTACTTGCCCCTTCATGGACCTGTAGGAGCTGGGAGCATAGGAAAAGAATGGAATTAGGGTGGAAGGAGAGCAAGTGCTGGGAAGAGGAGATGACGGTTCTCTGCGTGGATGAGTCAAACCCTGGGCTTGGACTTCAGCCCCCAGGGCCAGAGCAGCACCTCTTCCTTCTGAGGAGCTCGCCTGAGCTTGAGCTTGCAGGACTGAGTATGCCAGCTTTTGGACTCCTCCTGATCCCTGGTTGTTGGGATTCCCTTGTGTCTCAAAAGCCTAGGAGCAGTGAAGAAAAGTCTCTCTAGGAATTTCTTTCCCAATCAGTCAGCAGCCAACTTTCCTGGCAGAATGTCCTTTCTACCCAGTCTGCACCCAGGAGGGGGGAATGTGGCCAGCCCTCAGGAAGGGCCTCCTGTAGGCCCCCACGTCCCAGGCTGGAGAATGTGCACAGTCTGCAGAGGCTCAGAACTCCCAGTCGTCCACCTCCAGCTCTTCCAGGTTTGATACCAGGCCAAAGATCCCACTGTGATCCTGAGACTGGCCGCCCTCAAAATTGGTGATGGGGGTGACTGGACGAAGTAATTCAGGCAAAGCCTCGGAGGCACGTCGCTTGATCTGGGAAAGGAGAGAGTTTGGTAGTGGATCCTGTTGCTCTGGGTCCCAGGACACCATGCGGCAAGGAACCATGGCCCAGTGACAGATGGGTTGTCAGAGCCAACGGACTCCAGGAGCTCTTTCCTCTTGTTGAGGGGCTTCAGAAATATGGCGATTTCTCTAATTCAAAGGGAGGAGGAGAGAATGCCTGCAGACCCCAAAGCTAAGGGGATGGTGAGTAGTTAGAACCAAAGGCAAGAAAAAGCAGAAAGCCGAGGGCAAGTGCTACTGTACCTGCTTGAAGAAAGAGTGGTTCAGGAGGGTGCTGGCACTTGGCCTGGAGAGAAAGCGGGGTAGAGAGCAGCTTCAGCGCTGTGCCCCTGCGTTCCCAGGTCTTGCCTGCTCACACCTTCTCCTCAAGGGCCCGCTGTTTCTCCCCTCACCTCGCCATGGAACCACGGCCAGAGTGAGGCTGGCTTCTTAGCAGACCCAGGTGCTGATCTCGCTTGCTGTGGGGCTCTAGATTCTTCTGGGAACCCAGACCCTTACGGAACCTTCAAGAGGTACATCCTTTCCAACCCTGGCCCTACCTCCAGCACTCCCCCTGTCCTCCCCAAAGCCCAGCCCCAGGCCGGCAGGGATACCTTGAGTCTGGGTTGCGCTGAAGGCACTGCTCCACAAAACGGTGGAAGTGGGGGGAGAAGGTTCGGTGGTAGGGGTGGGAAGGTGAGTCGCCATTGGAGGGCCGGGGGTTGCTGGTGTTCAGGTTTTCACTCAGGCCGGGGTTGGCCGTGGAGTGCGAGCGGCTCATGGTCAGCTCCTCAGTGGGGATGGTGCTGGTGTCCAACAGGCAGGGCACTGTGCCGTTCAGTTTCTCCAGCAGCATCTGGGAAGGACAGAGCCCGGCCTGGGCTGGAAAGGGCCCCTAGAAGGCCTAGAGAGTCTCATCACAAATACACTTTCCACAGTATGCAAATGTGCTCTTTTGGGAGTGGAGCAAAGATGGAAGTGGAATAAGTCTAACTTTTCCAAAGGAATGCTGTCACGGGTGTGGCAGCTACACTCTGGCCCGGCCACCATGAGAAGGAGGCAGGGATTGCACAGAAGAGCCCCTTTCACGTGGCTGGAAGGAAGGGCTCGCACTTTCTACTCCCCTCGTATAAGGCATCAAATTCCTTTCACTGTTGAGCCCTGGCCCTGGCACTCCAGCCTGGGC
Source organism: Avahi laniger (assembly GCA_963575035.1). Classification (NCBI taxonomy): domain Eukaryota; kingdom Metazoa; phylum Chordata; class Mammalia; order Primates; family Indriidae; genus Avahi; species Avahi laniger. The sequence continues at coordinate 53,748 of CAUYSK010117541.1, forward strand.
ATCAGAGACTCTGTCTCTAAAAAAAAACAAAATAAAATAAAAATTCAGTCCCTCAGTCTCACTGGTCACATTGTAAATGCTCAATAGCCACAGGTGGCTAGTGGCTGCCATGCTGGACAGCACAGATACAGAACGGTTCCATCACTGAGGGAAGTTCTATTGGACAGCGCTGCTTCTAGATCTGAACCTCCTGTTTACCCTAAGGAGCCTTTTAACTCTTTCCTGAGTATCTTTCTGTTACTGAATTGCTTTACTTAGATTTCCTAGACTCCTTACCTAGATTTCCAACTCTCCTAACTGGTCTACCAGATCTAATCCATCTGCTAGTAATCTTTCTAAAATATATATCTGATGCTAACACTCCTGTGCTTGTAATTTTTCAGTAACTCCCCACATGCTTTGGGGCAGGAACCTCGTGCCTGGAGTGCGTAAGAAGCCCTTCCCGACGCGCCCTTGCTTCCTTCTGCAGCCTCGTTACCTGGCCGCCCCCCCACCCCAAAACACCTGTCCCTCAGCCATTTATACCCACTTGCTGCTCCCAGGTCTTGTTCTTCCTTGACTCTGGGTCTTTGCACATGCTGTTCCCTCTGCTTAAGTCTCTCTCTAGTTCCCCCACTCTTCACACAGTTAACTGCTATTTAAGACTCAACTCAAGTGTTACCTCCTCCTAGGAGCCTTCCTGGGCCCTCTGCCTAGAGGCTCCACTCCAACCATTCTCTAGCCATTCCCTCGCCAAGGGCAAGCAGCTGGTGGCTTCCAGGGGAGGCTCACTCACAGACTGCACACTACCCATGCTCCAGGTGCCTGGGACTCAGGTAGTCCTTGCCCAAACGACCTTAATCCACTTCCTGGATTTAATGAGGCTTGGATAAGCCTTTCCCTCGGTCAATCCTCCCAATGGTAGACTGTGCCACTGGCTGTGCACCCCTAGGTCCTAGGGGTGGCCAAAGAACAGGCATCTGTAGGGGGCATGGACAGGAGTTGAACGTACAGAATGGAGGTTCTAAGGTGTTGGCCAGAATGTGGTGGCATGGAACTCTGAGAAGCGGGGGAATTCTAAATTAGAAACTGACCTTCCAGCTATATTTATCAAGGTAGGAGGATAGAACATATTTTATAAATTTATAAAAAGTGGTTAGCTTGATTTACAGCATTTCAAATAGGCAGGTGTGGGGGCCTCCATTTGCACTCCTGCTCCCGGGCTCCTACCCCGGCTCAGTGCCATCACCACAGAGTCACAGGGACAGGAAACAAAGAATTCCCCGATTATCCATCACTCCTTAACCCCTGTGGGACTTCTTGAAAAAGGACTGTGTCTTTCATCTGAGTCTCCCTGGTCAGCGTGCTGAGTGGCAGGGGCTCAGCAAACGTGTGGAAGGCAGACAGGCAAGAAGGAAACCACTGGCTGCAGGCTTACCTGGGTAGCAGGCATATCCTTAAAGGGGACATGGCCATTGGCCAGTTCACATGCTGTGATCCCCACACTGTAGATGTCGGACTTGGCATCATAACCTTGAAGATTCTAAGTCAGGAAAAAAAAGCCACAGATGACTCCTTTTGTAGCCTTGGTCTTGATTCTTAGGAAAAGAAAGGTAGAGCTGAAGAGAGGAAAAGAATGCCTACCCCAAAATCAGGACAGCTGCCAACACCTCTCCTTGCCTGTACTACTAGGGATTAACTACTATTTTATAAGGAGCAAATGTTTGGCAAGTCTGTGTGACAAGCAGGAAGAAGCGCCATTCCCGCTTAGCATAGGGATCCAGAGAGCACCAAGGATTTCCAAAATGCTCACTCCTCCCACAGTGGGGTCAGGATCCCTGAAGGGAGCAAGAACGGTGCCAGGTCCCATTTAGGACCCCACGGAGGGGAAAACACATCCGTTTTATGAGGGGGTTAGGATTAGGGCTCTCTCCAGGAACCCCTCACTCCACTCAGAAGTAGAGAGCACCCCCATCCCAGGAAATTTACGAAGACTCCCTTGGGAAACCATGAGTTGGTGGGGGCTGGAGTTTCTCAGCACCCAGCGCACAAACCTGCTGGAGGACTTCTGGGCTGAGCCAAGGCAGAACCTTGATACTGTACTTGGGAAAATCGTGGACCGCACGTTGCCGCTGCCCGTGGCTGATCATGCTGAGGTTGCTGCGTAAACCAGACAGGTAGACCTTCCCATCCCCGGAGATCAGAATGTGGCTGGCTTTGACACTCCTGTGGGGGCGGAGGGGAATATGTCACGGGCAGCAGGAGCCCCTCACACTACAAACCTTTGGTATGAACACATTAGACCCAGTCAGCACACACAGACTCTCCCCTGTGTGTGCATTTTATATGTACATAAACACATCTTACGAAAAATTTCAAACCTACATTAAAAAAGAGAAAATAGCATGACCTCATTTATATATCACCAGATTTAAAAACTTATTTATATCCTGTTAAGTTCTCGCTTATGCTCATAGACAACCTCTTCCCCACCTCCTACTAGTGATTTTTTTTTTTTTTTTTTTTGAGACAGAGTCTCACTCTTTTGCCCGGGCTAGAGTGAGTGTTGTGGCGTCAGCCCAGCTCACAGCAATCTCAAACTCCTGGGCTCAAGCGATCCCCCTGCCTCAGCCTCCCGAGTAGCTGGGACCACAGGCCTGTGCCACCATGCCCAGCTAATTTTTCTATATATTTTTAGTTGTTCAATTAATTTCTTTCTATTTTTAGTAGAGACAGGGTCTCGCTCTTGCTCAGGCTGGTTTCGAACTCCTGAGCTCAAACAATCCGCCCGCCTGGGCCTCCCAGAGAGCTAGGATTACAGGCGTGAGCCACCACACCCAGCCTACTGCTCTTTATTATTTCCTTCCTCTGCTTGCTTTGGGTTTATTTTGACTTTCTTTTTCTAATTTCTTGAGGTGGGAGTTTAGATTATTAATTTGAGAACTTTCCTTCATTCTAATGTAAACATTTAGTGTTATAAATTTCCCTTTCAGTACTGCTTTAGCTGTGCCCCACAAATTTTAATATGTCGTATGTTCATTTTCATTCAGTTTTATGTATTTTTAAAATTTACTTTGAGAATTCCTCTTTGACTGATGGATTATTTAGAAGTGTGTTATTTGATTTCCAAGTGTTTGGACATTTTCCTGTTATCTTTCTGTTATTGATGTCTAGTTTAATTACATTACGGGTTCTTTGAAGAACATATTTTGTATGATTTCCATTCCTTTAAATATACTGAGGTTAGTTTTATTACCCAGGATATGGTCTAATTGGGTTAGCATTTCATGGATACTTGAAAATAATGTGTTTTATGCTGTTTCTGGTAGAATGTTCTATAAAGATCAATTAGAACCTCTTAGTTGATGATATTGTTCAGTCCTATATCTTTGCTGATTTTCTTTCAAGATCTGTCAAGTTCTGAGAGAGGGATGCTAAAGTTCCAAATATAATTGTGTCGAATAATCTGTTTTCCAATTCTATCAGTTTTTGCTTCATATATTTTGCAGCTCTGTTATTTGGTGCATATATATTTTAAATTGCTATGTCTTCTTGGCGGAATGATACTTTATGGTGTATCTCCTTCTTTGTCCCTGATAATTTTTTTTGTTCTTTAATCTACCTTATCTGATATTATATAAAGCCACTCTTGCTTTTTTAAAATTAATATTTGTATGGCATATCTTTTTCCAACTCTCACTTTCAATGTACCTATATCAATATATTTTAAGTGAGTTTTTTGGGCTGGGAGCAGTGGCTCACGCCTGTAATCCTAGCTCTCTGGGAGGCCCAGGCGGGCGGATTGTTTGAGCTCAGGAGTTCGAAACCAGCCTGAGCAAGAGCGAGACTCCGTCTCTACTAAAAATAGAAAGAAATTCATTGGACAACTAAAAATATATAGAAAAATTAGCCAGGCATGGTGGGGCATGCCTGTAGTCCCAGCTACTTGGGAGGCTGAGGCAGTAGGATCGCTTGAGTGCAGGAGTTTGAGGTTGCTGTGAGCTAGGCTGACGCCACGGCACTCTAGCCTGGACAAAAGAGTGAGACTGTGTCTCAAAAAAAAAAAAAAAAAGTACATATTTTTTTTTGCCACCAAGATTTCTATACATGTTTCTTAAGAAGTTTTTTAACAAATTTTTAACAACTTTTATACTAACAAATGTTATTCTCTTTTTCAAGATATATTAAAATACCCTCTTGACATCATGGATGTGATGAAGTTTACAGTGATACTAAGTTATTCTCTTGATATCGTGAGTCAATATTACGATGTGCATGGCAAGGCATGGTGGCTCACACCTGTAATCCTAGCACTCTGGGAGGCCCCGGCAGGAGTATTGCTTGAAGCCAGGAGTTTTAGACCAGCCTGGGCAATAGTGAGACCCCATTTCTACAAAAAATAGAAAAATTAGGTGGGTATGGTAGCATGTTCCTGTAGTCCCAGCTACTAGGGAGGCTGAGGTGGAAGGCTGAAGCAGGATTGCTTGAGCTCAGGAATTTGAGATTGCAGTGAGCTATGATGATGCCACTGTACTCTAGCCTTGGCAACAGAGAAAGATCTTGTCTCTCTGTCTCTCTCACACACACAAAGATTGATTACTAAATATATTCTTTTAAATTCTGAAGGAAATGAAAGCAGCTGAAATGAAATAAAATAAGCACCAC
>CAUYSK010117542.1:0-13526 GCA_963575035.1 Avahi laniger
TTGAGGACAGTGAGATATAAAGAAATGACTTCCAGGCCAGGCGCGGTGGCTCACGCCTGTAATCCTAACTCTCTGGGAGGCCGAGGCGGGCGGATTGTTTGAGCTCAGGAGTTCGAAACCAGCCTGAGCAAGAGCGAGACCACATCTCTACTAAAATTAGAAAGAAATTAATTGGACAACTAAAAATATATAGAAAAAACTAGCCAGGCATGGTGGCGCATGCCTGTAGTCCCAGCTACTCAGGAGGCTGATGCAGGAGGATCGCTTGAGCCCAGGAGTTTGAGGTTGCTGTGAGCTAAGATGACGCCACGGCACTCTAGCCCAGGCAACACAGTGAGACTCTGTCTCAAAAAAAAAAAAAAAAAAAGAAATGACTTCCAGAAACACAGGCTCCTTCAGGGGCAAACTGGGGTGCAGCCCGCGCTTGCAACACAGGACAATAACCACGCCTCAGAGACCACAATGGGCCTCAGGTGTTTGAAGCAATGCAAAGTAGGAAAGAATGGATGAACAATTAAGAGAAAAAAACACAGTCAAGATTTCAAACCTTTAAAACAAATTCCAAGAAACTGATTTCGGGCTGCTGCTTGGAGAACTGAATTGGGTCCATGTTAGCAATTAGCATTTAGAGGGGAAAGGCACCATCTTACAGATAGGAATTTGTACCTTTTGGAATTTATTAATAAGTGATGTGCCCGAGGTTCCATACAGAGTAATGAAAGAGCTGGCATCTAAATTTCCTGATTTCTAGCTTGTGTTTTTTCTGCTATATCATAGCACCAGAATATACAGCTGGTCTGATGAATAAAAATATTTACTTATTTTTATGGTTTTAGAAAAAACAAAAAACATTCCCCTGATTTCCACAAGTCCCCTTAGTTACCATCCATCAGGGCCTTTCTAAGCAGAAACTTACACCAGATTCGGCTCTAACCACTTCTGAATCAGAAGCCCAATCTCCACTTTAGCCGTGCTGTGGCTTCTCCCATGCGCTGAAAAAACAGCCACGTCTACATTTGGAATTATAAACCTGTTACTGTAGCCCAAAGGCAGTAATGTGCCTGGACAGGCGACTGATTGGCAAGTGGGTCATCTCTTACCTACAGACACGAGAGAAGTTGTGTTGTCTCCTTTAGTTGGACACACCGAGGCTGTTGGAAACCCAGCTGCTTTCAGAAACATGATGATGTGGTTCTGCACTTCAATCAGGTCTGGATGTTTGCTAGCCTCAGTGTTGCTGATTTTGAGGACGTAGTCAGTTGGGCCGTCTGTACTGTCTTTGGTTCTTGAAATGCATACATGAAAGTTTTGGTCATCATAGCTAGGAAGTGGCTGGATCTTGGAAACTTTTAACCCAAATACCGATTCCACTAATGCAGAGGCTTGTACCTCACTGAAAGTGGGTTTGGCAGGAGTCTGTGATTGTTGATCATCCCCACTTGACATGTCTAGCAGAATAAAAAACAAACCAGAAAGGGGGACATATAATGAATATATTTATTTAAATAATTTTTTCTGAAGATAGACCGTGTTTCTCTATACTGATTCTGTATTTCTTTTGATGATTAATTTTTACTTATGAAGTTAAAAAAAATCAGTAAATAAGACCAAGAAATAGCTGTATTGGCAGGTGAATAAAAAAACCCATATACCATAACTTTTTTTTTTTTTTAAGAGAGAGTCTCACTCTGTTGTCCAGGTTGGAGTGCAGTGGTGCAATCATAGCTCACTACAGCCTCGAATTTCTGGGCTCAAGTGATCCTCCTGCCTCAGCCTTAGGTGCACACTACCATGCCTGGCTGCTTTTTCTTATTTTTTGTAGAGACAGGGTCTTGCCATGTTGCCCAGGCTGGTCTCAAACTCCTGTCCTCAAGCAATCCTCCTGCCTTGGCCTCCAAAAGTGCTGGGATTGAACACTGTACCAGTGAGCCACTGTACCAGGCCACCACAAATTATTTTTGAACTTACCTCACAAACTGAAAGTATGTTGCCAGAGACAGACCACAGACCAGGAAAGCACCTTGCTATCATCTTGTCCAACCCCTCCTCTTCTCCATCAACTTTACAGGGGAAATTTAGGTCCTGAGAGGATAAGTGACGTGCCCAAAGTTACATACTAAGTTATGGTACGAAGTGTCCAGACTCCCAATCCATGACTACGTCCTTTTGACCATCGGTCTTGGGTTAAAAGATAAATTTAAATACAGTGATCCCTCTAGTCACAGTTTTGTAAAATTATAAGGATCACCATCAAGCTTATCACATATATTTCTGATATAAAAACGTGGACTGACGTGCAAAGTATTGTGTGAGGTGCTGTGGGAGATGAGTGAGGCTCTGTAATGTTTGAAAAGTTAGCTTGCAGTCACAGATATCCTAAACAACCAAATATTTAACAATGGCTCAAAACAACAAGTTATAGGGCAGTAAGTAATAAACTGACTTAATGTCGAAGCAAGCCTTAAGTATAAACCTGAAATGACTGAACTAACACTGAAGTGACTGAGTTTACCTTAATTTGTAAGGAATGTTTTTACTGCTAAGAGGAATAAGGGCTTGAAATAAAGATCAGTTACAAAAAATAAAGTTACACTTGAGTTTGTGACAATTGAAATTAGTATGTGCCAAAGGTATGACATAGAGAAGGGAGAGAAATTACTACAGCCCAAGGAAAGATATTCTTGAGAAGATGGATTTGAGATTTTTTATTTGGACAGACTGAGTGGAGGGCACTGTTTTCTTTCACTTGGTAATTCCACCCTCTGCTACACATATCTGGCAGGTTTCCTGAGTGTCCAGCTATAAATGAAAGACAATGTGGGGCTTCTTCTGAACATTCTTCAGGAACCAAATATTTAAGGTCCTTACAATCTCACCTCCCTTTTTTCTCAAAATAGTTTTATTAATCCTTCATACTGAGTTGTAAATAATTGATAACATCTTGGCAGGGGGAGGGATTGCATTTTAAGGTATGATTTTTTTTTTTTTTTTTTGGAGAAAGAGTCTTGTTCTGTTGCCCAGGCAAAAATGCCGTGGTGTCAGCCTAGTTCACAGTAACCTCAAACTCCAACTCCTGGGCTCAAGTGATCCTCCTGCCTCAGCCTCCCAAGTAGATGGGACTACAGGCGAGCGCCACCACACCCAACTAATTTTTCTATTTTTTGTAGAGACAGGGTCTCACTCTTGCTCAGGCTGGTCTCAAACTCCTGAGCTCAAGCGATCCTCCTGCCCCGGCCTCCCAGAGTGCTAGGATTACAGGTGTGAGCCACCACGCCTGGCTTTAAGGTATGATTTTGATTGCTGTTCAGGGGATGCAGTGTTATATAAAAACAATCTCATGAACAGTTATCTTTTGATGACAGAACTCGAAAGAGCTGTTTCTTCCGACAGGGAAGGGGCACAAGGGAACTTTCTAAGAGGAAATGTTCTGTATCTTGATTAGGCTTTGGTACACAATCATATACATTTGTCAAAACTGCCCTTAAATCCTAAGTAAACTAAGATCTGTGACTCCTGCTGAATGTAAAGTTTACCTTAAAAAAAAAAAGAGCCCTTCTGAGAGATTGTTTAAGATAAGAAAGGATGGGTCTTAGGACTTTCTTGGAATTCCCAAAATCAGGCCAAATTCCTGTCAATGCCTAAATATCTTTGGCTCTATCACAGCAAAAGTGCAACTTACTCCAGTGTGAGGAAACGAATAAAATTCAGGGAGGTCTACCAGGGTTCTCCTATATGACCCCCTCCCTGCCTCAGCCCCAGGACGATAGCCTGATGACTCCAGTGATAATAAGCATGTAAACCTCAAATGCTAACCACCCCCATGCCATCCTCCATGGCCTCCCCTGATCCTCCTACCCAAAGTGATTTCTCCAGCCTCTAAATTTGCAGAGCCCCTTGTGCCAGTGGTTGGTTTCCACCACCTGTCATAGCTGTTGCATTCTTGACAATCACTTCTCATGTTTACTTTCTAAGCAAAGCCTTTGTTTTCACAAGCAAGTTATGCTGTTCAGATTTTGTTCACTAAAGATATTGTGACAAAGCCTAAATGGAGTTTCAAAACAATCTTTACACCTGAAACTTCTGGGAACCAGTATATCCTGTCACACTGTATGTGGGCTTAAGACTTCACATGGAATTTTAACATTCCTTCTGAGAGATATGAAAACTGGTGTAATATGAACAGAAGCATTAACTCCAAGATGAAATCCTGGGGTAATTTTCTAACTCCCAAAGCGTTAAGGATGTCAGGATAATTGTGAATTGCATAGGAATGATAAGTTCTTAAAATTGGAAGGAACCTTAGAGGCAACTGGTGAAGGCCAATCTCCTTTCAAGTCTAGATTTTCCTATAGCACCCTTGAATGGGGCTTGTAAGCCTCTGTTTGGAGAGCCCTGTTTTCTGCAGTAGTGCAAAGCAATGTTGGCAGCTCTGGCCATCAAAAGACAGCCTGATATCATAAAAGTTGCTGTGCTGACAGAAATAAGACATATTTTATTCCTAGCTCTGCTACTTAACCTCTGAAACGTTGGACTAGTTATGTCTCCTCTAAAAGAGAGTTGGACTAGGTCATCCCTAAAGTCCCTTCTAGCTCTAATATTCTATGCTTCAAAAGTTTTTTATTTTTGAGCTTAAATTTGCCTGTTTTCTTTGTAAAAGGACTCCAAATCATAGAACTAATAGCACAGATCAAGTCAGCTCCTGTAAGTAAATACATACAAAGAAAGAAATGTGTTTACTAAAGATGCCTGCCTTAACCAAATGTCTCCTGTGTGTGGAGGGAGGAGGGGAATCCAAATCCTATAGGTTGTTGGTCTATATATCCTGCGGACAGTATTTTACTTAAAAAAGGAAAAAAAGCCCTTAGGAAGCAAGTGTTTTCCAACAGCAAGGTTTGTGGCAGAATTTCACAACCTTTGTCCTACAACCAGGGGGACTGGACCTTAAACTCTGCACTTTTTGCAAGGTATACCAGACAAAAAAACAGTCATTCCCGATTCTTTCCTGTTCTCCATTCCCAAAGTGTTACAAAGTCCAGTACGTTCTACTTTAGCATGTCTTCCAGATCTACCTTTCTTCTCCTGCATCCCCTTTTGCTGTGTCCTTCCAAGGAATTGTATCCAGTAAATCTCTGCATTACCAGCATCTGGCTCAGTCCCTTACTTAGTATTAAACAATGAGCCAAGTGTTGCCTCCACTCCACAGGCTCACTAAGCTGTTCGCCTTCAAGGGGGTCACGAAACAGCAAGACGGTAGGGTATGTGAAATACACAGTTTTCCAAAGACAACAATGCATTAGGTGCTCCAAGGGTCTTCCTGCTGGGTGGAGGAGGAAGAGGGGTGGGACAGCCGGCTGCAGCGGGGCTGCTGACCCAAGAGTCAGGAAAATAAGGGAGGAGGAGGGCACACAAGTCAGGTTTACACGCCATTCTATCAGTGAGGTCTCGGGGAGCCTTAGAAATTGCGCCCACCGGATGCCCGGCCCGGGCTCCAGGCGCCGCGCCTTCCCGCTGCCAGGTCTCACAAGGTCTCCGAGGGCGCCGCGCTCTCACTGCGGGGTCCCGGCCCAGCCTCGGGGGCAGGGCGACTCGCCCGTCACTCACGCAGCAAGTCTGAGGCGCTCCGGGCTCCAGACTCGCAGAGAGCCTCCCTGCTCTCGGGGCGTCCCTTCCCGCACCGGGGGCCCGGGGCTCGCCCCTGCGTCCCCGCCTCGGCTCACCAGCCAGGAGCCGGCATCCGGGCAGATCCCGCTCTCCAGCAGCCAGGTACTCCGGCCGCGGCCCAGCGCTCGCGCAGCCACGTCGCGCCGGAGCAGGCGGGCCTCTGCCCGCCCCGCCTCCGAGCCCTGACTTTTGATTGGCTCGTCCAGACCGCCCGCCGCCCAGTCAGCGCAGGCTACTGGAAGGCGGTGCGTGGCGAGGCCAACCAGGGCTTTTCCCAGCCCCGCCCGGGAGGCCGCGCAGAAAGTCAAAGGTCGGGCTTCTGATTGGCTGTCTGAAGTCCCGCCTCAGAATCCGGCTACCTTTTCACTAACTGGACTTCTTGTTTCTGATTGGCTCTCTGAGTTCCGCCCCCTGGCTGTGAGTAGCCATTTAGCAGGCTTTCGGCCTCGCAGTTCACCCCACGTAGGCGTGGGGGCCGCGCGGGTTCTTGCTTTTGGCGTTACGAGTGTGCGGGAGGGACTAGCGTCCTCGCTTTGCTTTCCTCTCTCTCCCTCCGCCTTCTGGAAGCGCGGAGGCCGGAGCGCCTTCCCAAAGCGCGGCCCGCGGTAGACTCGAGCCCATCCCAGCCCCAGGAACTGCGCGGGTCCGACAGGAGGTTCTGACCGTCCGGTGGAGGCGTTCCGCAGGGGACCGGGCTGTCCCTGGACCTGGAGTGTTCGAGCCCGGAAGGGTCTTACTTGTCGCGTAGGCCCACACGCTCCTCGTACGGACTGGAAACTGAAGCCGAGGGGTACAGACGCTCGACCGACCTGGTCACCCAAGTCCCAGCTCGGCCTCCCCGCAGTACCGCTCTTCCCAAGCTGTTTAATTCAACATAGCGGAAGGCAGAGGGGAGTGAAGGCTGCCCCAGAGGCTTCCCAGGGGGGTGAGGTCGCCACAACTCAGGTTTGTGTGATGAATGAGTCATTTACAGTGAGAAACAGAACTGATAATTGGGTCAGAATCCTTATGTAGGTAGTGCAATCAGTGGATTCTCTCCTTGCAGGAAAGTCTGCAGAAATCACGGTTTTCAGAATGCCGCATGGGATTCACGAGATAACAGCCAGATTAATTGGATGATTTTCATTGTCAAGGGCGCAAAGCTCTGTTAAGTAGCTTGATGCCCTTCTCCAGCCAAGCAGGACTTCTCTGGTAAGTCAGAGCAGTCTCTGCTGGAGGAGAGTGGTGTTCTGGATACCGGTCCACTCATGGCTGCAACTTGGTCTCTATTTTGTTTTTGCCAGTGCTCGTACTACCCTTTTTTTTCCGTCAGAATATAGCATATTCTGGTTATCTATAGTCATCCTGATTGCCTTGGATGATTCTCAAACCTCTTATCCGCCACCTATTGAGGGAGGCCTCTAGTTCCCCTTTGGATATGGATCTTACCTGCTTCACCTCTAATCTCCAAGGAGCAGGGCTGTCTTTTTATAGCCCAGAGGGGTATAAACCTTTCGGTTGTCAGAAAGTAATTTTGACTTGAATTTTCTGTAACAAGAATTGGGATCCCATTAGCCCCCTTAGACCCCTCTACATGCTGTTCCCTCAGGTAGCTCCTGAATTCTCTCCACTTCTCACTATTCCACCTTTATTGGTCTTTTTCTACTCCCCTAGGATGAGGGAATGGGAATGAAGATTGCGGAAACTGTGAGAATGGAAGAGACAGGGCTACTGGTTACACAGTTGCCTTCTTTGGAATGGGTCCATTTCTGCTCCCTGCACCTCCTTTAGAAATGCTGTACTTGTAAATTGCCTTTTTCACTTTAAGTGAGCATTTCCTTGTTTTAAAGAATATCCTCATATGTAAATCTTTTGTGCATTTTAAATTGTCTTTAAGATAAACTGCACAGTCATATTACTGGGTGTAAGAATGAACACTCCTAAGGCTCTTAATACATGCTGCCAAATCATGTTTTTCTTCAATAATGCCAACACAGGATGTCATGATAAAAAAATTGCACCAAGCTAAGAAATGTCATGTTGAGCTGGGCATGGTGGCAAGCACCTGGAGTCCCAGCTACTGAGGAGGTTGAGGTAGGAGGATCGTACCTAGTTCAAGACCAGCCTGGGCAACATAGTGAGACCTCATCTCTAGGGGGAAAAAAATGTCATTTTTGTAGTCTTTCTTCTCCACCTGACCACTGAGGCACTTTAAGTAGTGGCTCTCAAGAGAGCTGTGATCAAAAACGAGTGAAACAAAATTAACAATTTGCAGCGAGATTATACACATGACTTTATATTATAAAACAATCTCCTATAAAACATAATAGCTTGGTCAAGGTGTGAGATTTCCGTGAGGCAGGAGTTTGAGACCAGCCTGAACAAGAGCCAGAACCTGTCTCTACAAAAAATAGGAAAATTAGCTGGGTACAGTGGCGTGCACCTACCTATAGCTCCGACTACTTGGGAGCTTGAGTCCAGGAGTTTGAGGTTGCAGTGAGATGATGATGCCACTGCACCCTAGCCTGGGCGACAAAGCAAGACTCTGTCTCAAAACAAACAAAAAACTCTCCAGAACATAATAGCCCAGTAGTTTTATGATACTTCCTTAAACAACTTATTGCAGGTTGTTTAAAATTCAATGCTAACACCATGCAAAAATTTAAAAATTCAGTGACAAGTGTCATCACACAAGCAGATTTTTGTGGGGATTACATAAACATCTGCTTTTGCAATAGATACATTTTTCAAGTATACTGAACAGAGGCTTTGTAGTTTAGTATTTTAGAAAAATTATCAGCCAAATAACTCATCAAAACAACAGAGTTGAAGTTAATGTACAATTAAAAAGCAAAACTAGCATCAAGTGAAAACTAAAACAACTAAATGCAACACTGATGATGCTCTAAGTTTCCTCCAACACTGGATATTCAAACTATGGGCAGGGTTTATTTTGGTATTGGCCTTTGTAATGCAGATTTGTACTACTAAATTGGAATCCTTAGAAGGCTTTAATAATGTGCCAATTATGGTTTATGAATGCTAAAGTTTAATAAATGGACCTTAACCACTTATTTAGTTTGCTATTAAGAGTGGGATTTACCTTTTTAGGTAAGTGGGGAGCCGACCATATTTACAGAACATTCCTTTAGGGTAGAGACAGACCTGTGGTCCTGGCTCCCAGCTCCAGATGACTTGCTTCATGAGGACTAATGAACAGGCAGCAGAGGAAGCAGGCAGCCCCATTAGCTTGGTTCTGTAGCATAGAGCACAGGAATACTTAACACCTCCATCCAGCATCATCCAGAAAAGGCCACTTCCTCCTATAATACACAATTCATAGCAGACTTCCAATTCTGTCCTCAATGTTCACTTTAACAAATTACCTTCATAATAAAAGGTGGTTATGTGCAGTGCAATTTGTGAAAGGTCCAGTTTATCCATTCAATAAGTATTAATGCTTAGTTGTACAAAAGTTCTTTAAGAGACATAGATTAGGGAGAACCAAAATCAGTGGCAATATATACACATACACACACATATTAGCTATAAGGGTGCAGACTTCAGCTCGAAATACCTTTTTTTTTTTTTTTGAGACAAGGTTTTTGCTGTGCTGCCCAGGCTGGAGTATAGTCGCTATGCACAGGTGCCATCATAGCACACTGCAGCCTGGAACTCCTGGACTCAAGGTGATTTTCCTACCTCAGTCTCTCAAGTAGCTGAGATTACAGGTGTGTACCACAAAGACTTTTTAAACAACAAAATTTCAGCCAATAGGATGGGTTGTCTGGCACAGTACAGAGTATTCAAGAAAGCTCTTGATTTTTGAAGATAAGGCTGCCCAGTTAGGAGATGTTATTTGTACAAGCGATCCTGCTTTGGGTGAGAGATTAGTCTTTTCAATTCAAAATGTGACTCTTGTGAATCTAATTATCTGTTGGAATGACCCTTAAATCGCATTCAACTTTATTGTTTAAGGCTATTTCTATTTCAAGCCTTTACCTTGGTTTTCATTCTCACTAGCCCCAGAGTAGAAAGGAATTGTTAGATTCCGTTTCTTTTTAAGTCATGGTGTTTTATTTTCAATTACCACAAAATGTTTTATGACAAGAGTCAAATGTGATAATACAATTTTCTTTATTAAAAATAATTTACAGCATCAGTAACATATACACAATTGTCATCAACTGAACTTGCCTCCAATATATTTCTATACAATACTTAACATTATTGAACTTAAAACTGTTACACTGTTTTGTTGGCTTTAAATAATAGACAATGATTTGTAGTTACTTGAGATATATGATTTCATAGCCACGTATTACGTGTAAAATTGATATAAACATTGTCACTACCACCCTTTATGGGGGGGAAAAAACCACTGAAAAAGCCAAAGTCCATCCCCTTCTCCTCTCTTTATTACTCCAAATCAAACTAAGATAGGGTCAACATCCAGTTATCTTATTATCTTCTAAACCTAAAGGCAAAAGAAAGGTATCTTTTAATTCAACCATAGAAAAATGTCAAATAATTTCTCCTCATCCTGTCACTCATCACTGAGACAAGACAAATGCATACAACATTGTTACCATATATGCAATAAACCGGGATTCTGATGTAGGTCTTAGCTTTACTTTCCTTTGGTACAACTGCAGTTTGATTACCAGCAAAAAACTGAGCAATCTGACCAGAGGGATTTTGATAGCTCTTATTCAAGTGTCAGCATGGAGATAAAACAGGAAATAATGACAACTGTCATCTTATAAACTTTTTAGGTATAACAATGGTAATTCAGTGGCTGGATGACATTTTCATTGATTTTTATATGAGTAGCAAAAGCCAAAAAGGTATGAAAATGACAATGATATGTAGTATAATGTTTTTAAAAGATTTTTACAAATGCTGCCATGGGTAATGACCTTTGAAATTGTGCTTTAAGCTTGCAACACTGATTTGCTTTTTTTTTTGTGGCTATTGTACTTCCTTTTCACATTTGTATTTTTTTTTTTTTTTTTTTTTTGGTAACACAAAATTATCCAGATATAGTCAACAAAGGAGGTAAGTAAGACAATGAAAACCAACAGATGCCAGATTTTTGCAGACACAGCATTTGGCCAGAAGCAGAATTATAAGGTATACACATTGGAACATACATCCATGATTCTTTCCCAATTTAAAACCATGCTTATCAAGCTTTTGGTTCATTGTATATACACAAAAATTATGAGAACCTTGACTTTGTACTGAAATAGAAGATGTACTTGTATTAATACTGGACTAGGTAGACTGGAAATGTAAATGTTTAATTCATACCTAGCTGGCTTTATTATTATCTCCTGGATCGGCTGTTGATGATTAATGCCTGTGCCTCTGCCCACAGACTATATATATGACATGCCTTCAAAATAATACATATTCCTCCCCCTGCTCCACACCATCTGGAATTACCATTTTTTCAAAGCACATAACAGGTATTTTAACATTAAATTTGTAAATTCTCCGTCCCTAACTCATGTTTTCATGTAAATTAAAAACACATGCACTGACAAATATACAGCATGTATCAAGAACACGATATAACTTTAAAGTACCAAAGAATATATTTATAAAAAATTTAATGGGAAAATTTTGTTAAATTCATTTGCGAAACTGTTTGCAAAATCTAAACACATATTTGCAAAACATTTTCAAAAGATTGTATGATTATGTGTGAAGTTCTCAGTGGTCTTCATCCACTGGTTTGGTAGTTTCAGCATTTTAGCTTAAAACAAGTAATTCTTTACTCTGCAATGTGAGCTAATTCTAAATTGCCATTAACTAGGTCATAGAAAGACCTCCACATGGGGGAAAAAAAAATTACTACAATTAACTTTTAGCCTGCTAAGTTTAATTTCATAATTTTTAAAAGGTATAGAACCTTCTGGAATTAATTATTCAACTTTTCAAGTTGCCAAACATCTTTTTAATAGAACATTTGATGTCGTGGACAGACACACATATTGAGAATATATGGTACCCAGACAGCAACAACTTAAGTGTTTTATCCTTACAGTCAGCTCTGATTAAAACAGTAACATAACAAAATTAATAGAATCATGCAGGCAAGGTAAAACAGTGGTTCAAAATGACAGGAAATCAATTTAATTTAGAAACAGCAACATTTAAAAAATGCTTAGGGTTGAGCACCTATATAATTTAGGGTGGATAATTTAGAAGTCTAGAGAAAATCAGTTTAGAGTTTAATGACTAAAGGAGTTCTCTTTATCAACTATAAAATGAGTGTGGAATTTTGGTTAATAATATCTAAAATATTAGGTTACGGGAAACTGTAGTATCACATAAGGTAAGCAAAATAATCTAATCCAATTATAATATAATGCCATTTGAGGCTTGCCAGAGGGTCACAGTGGCAAATTACTGAAAAATTAAAGGCTGCACCATATGTGATACGTATTTCCAATGCTAATACATGGTACCACACAATCAGTTGTATTTTGCCATGGTCCATCTTCAGATGTGGAGGAAACCCTGGCTGGATTGTTCCCTGCCCCTGGAATGATTGTGATCTGGGGCAGGTTTTTATCCCTTGTAGTTAGACTGAGACTGAGGGTAAACCTGGCTTATATGACAAACAAAGAACACCAAATGTGTCCAGCTGAATTCTGAAAAGGAATCAATAAAAGTCCATTTATAAATCAGATTCCGATGTCCATAATTTTAGAGTCTTAATCTGGCTTCTTATATTTCAATCTGATACTCTTAACCAACAAACAGTAGTACAGTTTTATAGGTGCAAAACTAAACAAACAACTTCAGGAAGGCTACTCATATAAGAATCTTCAACACAAGTTCAAATTCTGCCTTTATTTACAAAATGGTCTGATAAAATATCCCCCCCACCCATACTTACAGGTCTCTTCCACAACACACTTCACACGTTGATTTTAGCAATGTTAATAGCACCATTCGTATATTATTTAAAATCAAGAAGATTTCATTTCAGTCACTATGTTGATTCATAATCATTTACATCCATGGATGAGATAAGTGAGTATACTGGGACTATCTGCAGCTCCATGGTAAGGATTCCTGGGTCCAGCACAAAGGGCTTTGCAGTTACCAGTTATGAAAGGTATCCATGGTGAGTAGATACTATGAGTATTTTCGTGCCACAAAGTTTAATAATCCTCCATGTTTATACAATGTTATTTCCACATCATTTTCAAACGAAGCAATCACGCTGAATACTTTTCCAGTGCTTGTCTTTAAACAAACAAAAACATCTTATATGAGTTGTAAAATACAAGTGCTACTTAGTAGTTAGGAACATTTGTCTTCATATTTAATGACTTTACTTGCCACACAGTCTGTCTGATTTTCCTGGTTCTAATTTCATATATTCTGATCGCCTGAAACCCTTCTGGCTGCTTGAAAACATCTGAGATACCTGACCGTGAGCTTCATATCTAGGTAGAAAAACAGTTATTTTCATCCCTAATTCTAAATAAGTATACTACCTAAAACATCTAAATCAAAGCATTTAGATTTTGACATTAATTGTGGAAGTTATACTCACTACTCATATGCATTTTTTTTTCCCCGATACAGAGTCTCACTGTGTTGTCCAGGCTAGAGTGCAGTGGCGTCGGCCTAGCTCACAGCAACCTCAGACTCCTGAGCTCAAGCAATCCTCCTGCCTCAGCCTCCCGAGTAGCTGGGACTACAGGCATGAGCCACTATGCCCGGCTAATTTTTTCTATATATTTTTAGTTGTCCAATTAATTTCTTTCTAATTTTTAGTAGAGACGGGGTCTCGCTCTTGCTCAGGCTGGTTTCGAACTCCTGAGCTCAAACAATCCTCCCGCCTTGGCCTCCCAGAATGCTAG